>PVLD010006812.1:0-97012 GCA_004027595.1 Dinomys branickii | reverse complement strand
GTTTAAACTGCCATTCCTAAGACTTCCAGGATTAAGATAGTGAGAAGAAGATGGTCCCTTCTTCTTCCTCTCAAAAATCATCTCAAATAGCAAAAGAAACAGAAAGTTAAATTTAGGCTTGAAAATAGCAGACATCATAATTCTGAAACATTAAAAAATTTCTTGTTTACACCTTTGGTTACTATGTGGCTAGAAGAAAGATTTTTTTTAAAGGAGGAAGAGGAATTGAAACACCAGCAGAAATGTAATTACAATAAAATTCACCAATTTTAAGTGTACAATGATAAATTTTGATATATGGATGAGATGTGAATACAGCAAATGTTTACATTTTAAAAATCATTACAGTAAAAGACATATTTCCAAAAATCCTCCTCAAAATCCTCCCCTCCTTTTCCAACACACTCAGCCCACCATCCTTGCTGTTATCTACAGCAGCTCTGGAGTCCTCTTTCCTGAGGGTCTTTAGCTGCGCTGTCCTTGCTGCCTCGATGTCCTGAATGGATTCAATGCTTCTCCCTCTCACAGTCATTTTCATTGTGGAGAAGAGCCAGGAGTTGGACAGTGCCAGATCTAGTGACTAAGGTGGATGAGGGTATACTGTAATGTTTTTATTTGACAGAAATTGCTGTAAATATTTTGAATTGATTCAGGATGTTGATGCAGCCATCGAAAGACACCGAGGAGAGAGGACTCCAGAGCAGCTTGAGAAAGTGGCAAGGATGATGGGATGAGTCCATTGGAAGTGAGAGGGAAGATTTTGAGGGAGATTCATGGCAGTGTGTCTTTTTTTTTTTTTTTTTGAGACAGGGTTTTGCTATGTAGTCCAGGCTGGCTTTAAACTCACTATGTAACCCAGGCTGGCCTTGAACATGTAGTGATCCTCCTGCCTCAGCCTCCTGAGGGCTGGAGTTACAGGTGTGCACCACCATGTCCAACACCAGCGTGTCTTTTACTTCTTTCTTCATTTATAATGCTTTTGTGTTTCATCCACGTTATTCCATCAATCAGTAGTTTGTGCCTATTAATTGCTTAGTTGTATTCCATTTATATAAATTTATTTTATTTTATTTTATTTTTTTGTCTTTCTGAGGCAGGGTCTCATTATGCAGTTCATGCTGGCCTTGAGCTTACTTTGTAGCTCAGGCTGGTCTCAAACTCTCAACAATCCTCCTGCCTCAGCCTCCCAAATGCTGGGATTACAGGCGTGCACCACTGTGCCTGGTTCCATTTATATAAATTTATAAAAGCCCATTTACCAGTTGATGGTTGTATATGTTTCCAGTTTTTCACTACTCTGAGCAAAGCTGCTTTGAAGATTCATGTAGAAATCCTTGGGTCGTATGTTTCCACTATACTTGAGAAAATACCCAAGAGTGACCTCTCTGAGTAATATGAAGAGTGAATGTTTAATTTAATAAGTAAATGTTAAGCTATTTTCCAAAATGATTGGGCAGTTCTGCATTGACCACATATGAGAGTTCTGGTTGCTCCAAAGTCTTGTCAACCCTTGATGCTGTCAATCTATTCTTATCTACTACCTGGGGTATGTAGTAGTGTCTCCTTTTCATTTAAATTTACTTTTCTCTAATGACTAATGATGTTTAACATCTTTTCACATGCTTTTCTAGCATTGATTTTTTTTTTTATAAAATGCTCACATCTTTTCCCCAACTTTTTTTTTTTTTTTTGAGACAGGGTCTTGCTGTGCAGTTCGGGCTGGCCTTGAGCTCACTTTGTAGCCCAGGCTGGCCTCGAACTCTCAGTGCTCCTCCTGCCTCAGCCTCCCAAGTACTGGGATTACAAGTGTGCGCTACCATGCCTGCCTCTCCCCAACTTTTTTTTAACATTGCTTTAAATTTTATTTTTATAACCGTAGTTTAGATATACTTAAGGGTCAGATTATTCGTAGGGAGCTTGTACCTGCATGTGATACATCTTGTTCTTTCTCTTCCCCGTTCTCTTCCCCACCCTGCAACCCTGCTTCCTCTCCACGTTTACAAAAGCTTTCTTTCCATTTTTTCCTCCTATCCTCTTTTTCTTCTTGTTCCTTCCTTCCTTTCTCCTACCCCCTCCCTTATTCCCCTTCTAATTTGAACATTTTCTTCCAATTTCCCAATATCTATTATACATTTTGGTCCTTATGTACACTTTGGTTTCTCACAGCAAAGAAACAATGCAGTATTTAAACACATGTGTCTGATTTATTTAACTTAAGAGTATGACTTCAAGGTGCATCCATTTAGCTAGAAATGTCTCAAGCTATACTCCATGGTATAAAAAAAACCCAGGTCTTCTTTATCCATTCATTGGTTGATGGGCATTTGGGTTGTTTCCAAGATTTAGCTATTACAAACTATGCTGCTATAAATGTGGGTATGTATATATCACTATAATATGATGCTTTTAATTCTTTCAGGAAGATACCAAGAAGGGGAATAGCTGGGTCAAGCAGAACCAATACTTTTAGTTTTTTGAACAGTCTTTATACTGATTTCCACAGTGGTTGCACCAGTCTACACTCCCACCAACAGTGGAGAAGGATTCCCTTTTCCCTACAGCCCCCTCCAGCATTTGGTATTTGTTAATTTCTTGATAATAGCGATTCTTCTTGGAGTGAGAGAATCTCAGCGTTTTGTTTGTTCATTTATTTTCTTTTTTTGAGACAGAATCTCACTATGTAGTTCAGGGTGGCCTTGAACTCACCATGTAGCCAAGGCTGCCCTTGAGTTAATAGTACTCCTCCTGCCTTAGCCTCCTGAGTTCTGGGATTACAGGTGTGCAGCACCACGCCTGGCATGATGTTGAACGTTTTCCATGTATTTATTCACCTTTTCTACTTTTTCACCTGAGAAGTGTCTATTCATTTCAGATGCCCATTTTTGAATTGGGTCTTTACCTTTGTGGTGTTTGATTTTTTTAGTTCTTTACATATTCTAGATATGAGTCCTTTGTCCGAGGTACAGCTGTCAAAAAATTTTCCCCACACTGTGGGTTGTCTTTTCACACTGTTGGCGGTTTCTCTTGCTGTGTAAAAGCTTTTTAATAAGATGAGACCCCAGTTGTTGATTCTTTGTGATAGTTCCTGTGTGACTGGGGTTTTGTTCATAAAGTCTTTCCCAAACAAATGTCTTCAAGAGTTCTACCTATTCTATCTTCCAGCAGACTTAGTGTTTCTGTTTTAATATTTAGATCTTCTATTTCAATTTTAGTTTAGTGAAAAATAAGAGTCTGGTTTTAATCTTTGGCATGTGGAAAGCCAGTTTCTCCAGCACCAGTTATTAAAGATGCGACCTTTCTTGTAGTGAAAGTGTTTGGTACCTGTGTCAAAGATAAGGTGGCTAAGGGTGTTTGGAGTTGTTTCTGCATCTTCCAATCTTTTCCATCGATCCTTGGGTCTATTTTTTTGCCACTACCAGGCTGTTGTTTCATAGTAGTGCTGTAGTATAATTTCAAGTAAAGGATTGTGATGTCCCTTGCCTTGACTTCATTGTCTAGAATAGCTTTTGCTATTCTAGGTCTCTTCCGGTTCCAAAGAAATTTTAGGACTGTTTTCTCTATTTCTTTGAGATATTTGGTGCTTTGATTGATACTGCATTAAATATGTATAACAATTTTGGAAGTGTGGCCATTTTTACTATATTGCTTCTTCCTACCCAAGAACAAGGGATATCTTTCCATTTCCTGATATCCTCTTCAATCACCTTTCTCAGAGTACTGTAGTTTTCACTGTAAAGGTTTGTTACTTCCTTCATTAGATTTATTCCTAGATATTTCATTTTTTGGATACTATTGTGAAAAGTGTTGTTTCCCCATTTTCTCTCTCAATAAGCTTGGTATTTGTGTAAAGGAAGGATAATGGTTTTTGAGTGTTGACTTTGTGTCCAGCTATGCTACTCAATTTGGTTATTACTAATTTTTTTTGTCTTTTTGAGACAGGGTTTCACTATGCAGCTGAGGCTGGTCTTGAACTCACTTTGTAGCCCAGGCTGGCCTCAAACTTGCAACGATCCTCCTGCCTCAGCCTCCCAATTGTGAGATTACAGGTGTGTGCCACCATGCCCAGTTTAACTTGGTTATTATTAAAGTCTTTTGGTGGAGTTTTGGGGGTCTTCTACATGTAGTATCATGTCATCTGCAAATAATGGTAATTTAAATTTTTCCTTTCCTATCCTTATTTCTTTTATTTCTTTCCCTTGTCTAATTGCTCTACCTAATATTTACAGAACTATATTGAGTAAGAGTGATGTTAGTGGATGTCCTTATCTTATTCCTGATTTTAAAGTGAAAGCTTTCAGTTTTTGTACATTTCATATGATATTAACTGTTGGTTTGTCATAGATGACTTTTATCAAATTGAGATAAAGACCATCTATTTCAATATTCTTTTTTTTTATTTCAATATTCTGTAGGTTTTTTTTTTTATCATGAATGGGCACTAGACTTTGTCCGACGTTTTTTCTGCATCTGTTGAGATGATCATGTGGTTTTTGTCCTTGGCTCTGTTAATGTGTATTACATTTATTGATTTGCATATGTTGAAACATCCCTGTATCCCTACTTAGTCATGGTGTATAATCTTGATGATTTGGTACATTCTATTTTCCAGTACCTTATTGAGGATTTTTGCATCTATATTCATTAGGGAGATTTGCCTGTAGTTCTCCTTTTTGGTTGGATCCTTCTCTGGTTTTGGTATCAGGTTAATGCTTGCCTCCAGGGATAAATTTGGGAGTATTCCTTCCCTTTTAATTTCATTAAAGAGTTTGAGAAGTAACAGCATTATTTCTTTTCTAAATTTCTTGTAGAATTCAGCAGTGAATATGTCATGGCCCGGACTTTTCTTTGTTGGTAGGTTTTTAATTACATCTTCAATCTCATTGAGTGATGAATTTTTATATCTTCTTGATTCAGCTTTAGTAATTCATATGTATCTAAGAATTTGTCCATTTCTTCTGTGTTTTTCATCCTATTAGAATACAGGTTCGGGGCTGGGGATATAGCTCAGTGGAATAAGCGCTTGCCTGGCAAGCGCAGGGTCCTGAGTTCGATCCCCAGTACCGCCAAAAAAAATAAAATAAAATAAAATAAATAGAATACAGGTTCTCAAGGTAAGTATTAGTGATTTCTGGGTTTCTGTAGGATCTGTTGTAATTTCACCCTTTTCATTCCTAACTGTATCTACTTGAGTCTTTCCCTGTTTTGATAAAGTTGGCTAACAGTTTGTCAATTTTATTTAACCTTTCACAGAACCAACTCTTTTATTCATGATTTTTTATATTGCTTTCTTTGTCCCCATTGCATTAATTTATGTTCCGATCTTTATAATTTCCTTCCTTGTACGACCTTTGTGTTTAACTTGTTCTTTTTCTTTCTACAAGCTTTAGGTTCAATGTTAGGCGATTTATTTGGGCTTGCTCTGTCTTTCTGATCTGGGAGTTCACCACAATAGTTTTCCCTGTGTTAATGGTCTCAATTCACCAATCAAAAGAAGCAAACTAGCAGACTTGATCAAGAAGTAAGATCCAGAGCTGCGTGTGGTGGCACATACCTATAATCCCAGCACTTGGGAGGGTGAAGCAGGAAGATTGTTGTGAGTTTCACTGTGTGCCATGAGTTCCAGTATGTTGTATTAGCATTATCATTTAATTGTAGAAACTGTATAATTTCTTCTTTAATTTCATTTGTTACCCACTGGTTGTTCAAGAGGGTGTTATTTAATTTCCATGTGATTATGAAGTTTTTGTTATTTCTTTTGCCATTGATTTCCAGTTTCATTGCACTATGATCTGACAATATCCATGGGATAATTTCAATTCCTTTGCATTTACTTAAGCAAGTAAATGCTAGTAAGTAAAGCAAGTAAATGAGCTAGTATGTAGTCTATTTTGGAGAATGTCCAATGTGCAGCAGAGAAGAATTTATATTCTGATATTGTGGGGTAGAACACTCTGTAGACATATACTAGGTACATTTTTTCAAGTTTAGTTCTGACGTTTCTTTGTGGATTTTTTTGTCTAGTTTATCTATTTGTGAGTTACTGAGGTCCTCCATTACAATTGTATTAGTGCTTATTTGATTTTTCATGTTTGTTAATATTTTTACACAATTAGGTATGCTGGTACTTAGTGCATATACACTTGTGGTTGTTATCTCTTGCTCTTGGACTGTCCCCTTTGCAAGGATGTAATGACCTTCTTTGTCTCCCTTGATCAGTCTTGGCTTGAAATCTACTTTGTCTGCAAATAGAAGAGCCACCCTTGCTTCTTTCTGAGTTCCTGTTGCATGTAGTATTGTTTTCCATCCTTTTATTTTCAATGTATGAATTTCCTTTTTGATGAAAGGTGTTTCTTATGTGCAGCATATTGTTGGATCTTGCTTCTTTTTTGGGAGGGCAGGGTCTACTATGCAGTTCAGACTGGACTTGAGCTCACTTTGTAGCCCAGGCTGGCCTCAAACTTGCAACAATCCTGCTTCACCCTCCCAAGTGCTGGGATTATAGGTATGTGCCACCACACCCAGCTCTGGGTCTTACTTCTTGGTCAAGTCTGCTAGTCTGCTAGTTTCTTTTGATTGGTGAGTTGAGACCATTAACATTAATGGTTATAACTGATCTGTATTGACTAATCCTTGTCACGTTATTTTCCTATTGCTGATTCCCTTTTTTCTGCCCTATTTAATTTCTTACCTTGACTGATAGATTTAGATCTCTTGGAGTTGTAGTCCTCATATTTCTTTTTTCAATGTCCTTCAGAACCTTTTGAAGTGCTGGTTTGGTGGTCATGAGTTTTTTTCAGGTGCTCTTTTTCCTGGAAGTATCTTATTTCTCTGTAAATTTTGAAAGGTAGTTTTATAGGGTACATCAATCTGGGTTGGAGCTTGTTTTGTTTTAGGGTTTGAAACACTTTACTCCAAGCTCTCTTTTGAGTTTGACTTGAGGGTTTACATGGAGAAGGCTGCTGTGATTCTTACGGGCTTTCCTTTATGGGAGATTTGTTTCTTTTCTGCAACAGTTTTTCATATTCTGTTCTTGTGTTGAAATTCTGGACTCTTGACTGTTATGTGTCTTGGTGTATTTTTTCTTTTTGGTCATGGCTAGTTGGAGTTCTATATGCCTCACTTACAGTTTGTCAAATTCTTTTTCCCTACTTGAGAAGTTTTCTGCCACTACTTCTGTGAACTAATTTTTTAAAAATATCATTTGTGTTATCTCCTTCTCTTTTATTGACTCTAGTCACTTTTATGTTATTCTTCTTTGTATCAACTTGCAGCTGTTGGACTGATTTTTTTTGTAGTCCTTTGTTATTTTTAAGAAATTTTTCTTTTCATGATCACTAGCCATAATCCTGTCTTCTATATCTGATATTCTGTCCTCACCTTGGCTCACTTTGTGGCATATACTTACAATGGAATTTTTTAGGGGGGGGATACTGGGAATCAAACTGAGGACCTCATACTTGCTAGGCAGGTGCTGTGCCACTGAGCTATATCCCCAGCCCCTTGCAATGGAACTTTAGATATCCTGGATATCTGTTTGAATCTGTTTCATGGGTTCCATTTCTCTCCTATTTTGTGTGTTTATGGTTTCCATTATTTTCCTTTATTTAAAAAAAATCTGTATCTGTTCTCAAGTCACTAACCAGATCTTTCATTGTGGTCACCATCTCTGTAGTTATGTGGGACATTATTTCTGATTTTATGTTTTTCTAGAGCCTCATTGATCCGGTTTGTTAGCTCTGCTGTTACCAGAGAGTTCAGGTGAGTGGCTTTTGAATTGTTTCACCTCATCTCCCCCCAGGTTTGCTTTGGTGAGCTTAAAGTCTGGCGTTGCAACTTGCTTAGGTATCTTCTCAATTTCTGTGTTTTTTAGTTTAGTTCCTGGGTTGGTGCTTGTAAATTGCTTATGTCAGATAGTTTTAGTGTTGGTATTTAAAACCCTTAGGAAATAACTGCTTCTCAGAGATATCTTTCAGGTGTAGCTAGATTTTGAGTTTTCCATCTGTTGCAAGATCCTACCTCTTCAGTTTGTTGGAGATGTGAAGTTGCTGCCTACTAGCCCCTGGTTCTGTGGTACTGGCCTACAGTATGGTTTATGATCCTTAGGCACTCGAGTCTTGGTATGCCAGAAAGAACAACTGATTAGAACAATTATGTCTTCTTGACTAAAATAGTAAAATCAGCAACAATGACATCAAATACAGCCTAGAAAATGACAAATTGGGTAACCACTAATTTGCCATCTTTAATCATATGGACTATACTTGTGTTTATATAACAAAATCTAAAACAAACTAGAAAATTGTGTATTTTTAATTTCAATCAGGCCCAAGTTAGTCATTATTTTCTGTTATAGTTCCTGTCTTTTGTATCCTATTTTTAAAATTTTAGCCTACTAAACTTCTCCTGCTTTATTTGTTTTTGTTTTTGAAGATTTATAGTTTAGCTCTTATATTTAGCTCTAGAATCCATTTCAAGTTAATTTTCAAACTGAACATTGTGGTGCATACCTGTAATTGCAGCACTGGGGAGGCTGAGGCAGGAAGATTGCTGCAAATTCAAAACATCCTGGGCTACATAGTGAATTCAAAGCCAACCTGAACTGCATGGTGAGACTCTGTCTCAACCAGAAAGAAGAAGAAAATTACTTTTCAAATATCCTGTGAGTAAAAGTCAATATTCATTTTTGTCCGTAAAGCAGCCAGTTATTCTAGTACTTTTATTAGGACTATTCCCTCCCACATTTAATTGTATTGGATATATTTTTTCCTGGACTTTCTACTACATTCCTGATGTATGTGCTAGCCTTCACTCAGGTATGAAACTACCCTTGATTAGACTCAGCTTTAGAGCAGGTCTTGAAATGAAGTAAATATCTCTACCTTCATTTCTTTTCAAAACTATAATGGTGATACTACAATAAAAGTTCAGATTTGCTTACTAAGTTTTTGCAAAGCCCTGCTATGATTTTGCATATTGTTGTGTTGAATTATCAATCAGTTTGGGGGAGTGTGAGTGGGGAACTGGCCTTTTAACAATCTTCAGTCTCTCAAGCCATGAATATAGATAACATATCTCACCACTTACACTCGTTTACTTTAGTTTTTCTCAATAGTATTTTGCAGTTTTTAGAATTGTTATTTGACATATTTGTTAAATTTATCCCTCCTTCTAACTGAGAGAGAGAGATTCCTTTATGTTCCCAAAGTTGAACAAAAGAAAATTGGTTAATTAGAGATTACAGCTCCCTAAATCCTAGTTAAGTAAGATTTTATGGTAGCTCGTCCTCACATAAGATCTCTGATTATGTCATATCCAATGTTCTAAAAGCCTCGTGGGGAAATAATTATGGGATGTGGTCAAAGAATGGAGAGTCATTTACAGAGGGAAACATCAGGGGCAGCCAGGCAGGCTGCTTAAGCAAATGGAGCTGCACCCTTACAGGACAGCCCTAAAAAGGAGGTGAGGCAACCCTGGCTTCCAGAAACGGGTCGTGGCGTCTGCCAGGGTCAGGCTAGCGTCGCAGCTCACTCGCCTCTGAGCGCAGTGTTCTCTGGGTGTCAAGGTTCGGGCTAAGATTTTTTAAATTTTTTTTATTAGTTCATGTTTGCAATATGTAACGAGCACATTCCTCACGGGGAGCTGGCACACGCATACTGTGTCTTCGTCTTTTTCTTCCTCTCCTGCTCCCTCCCTCCCTCTCTGCCCCAGCCCCCCTTCCCACCCCCAAAGTCCTACCTCCCTGTTTCCTAATGTCCAGCTTTTATTTCGTTCTTCAAATTATTTGTACTCTGGGCTTCTTAAGCAAGAGAAACCATGTGAAATTTAATCTTCTGTGCCTGATTATGGGTATAATTTTGATATAGAGATGTAGTATAGAAAATGTTAAAAAACCACTATTGGCAAGGGCTGGGGATATAGCTCAGAGGAATAAGCACCTACTTAACAAGTACAAGGTCCTGAGTTTGATCCCTGGTTCCACACACACGCACACACACAAAATACTGCTATAGGCAAAGTTTTTGGGCTAAGTGTAGTGGTACATGCCTATAATCCTAGTACTCAGGAGGCTGAAGCAGGAAGATTTCCATGAGTTTTCAATCAGTGCAGGCTACAGTAGTGAGTTCAAGTCCATCCTGTACTACACATTGAGATCCTGTCTCCCCTCCCCCACCAAAATTTTTTTTAGCAACCGCAAAAGAAAATATGTAGACAGAAAAAAAAGGCTATACATTAGAGCATTAATAGCAATCGTTTATGGATTATGAGTTATTTCTAAGTATGTGCTTTCATTTGTCTTCTTCTTCTGCTTCTCCTCTTCTTCCTCCTCCTCCTCTTCCTCCTCCTCCTCCTCCTCTTCCTTCTCCTCCTCTTCCTCCTCCTTCTCTTGCTCTTTCTCTCCCTCTTCCTCTTCGTTTTTGCTTTTTGAGGCAGAGTCTTGCTATGTAGTCCAGGCTGGCCTTGAACTCACTGTATACCCCATTTGGTCTTCAAACTCAGTGATCCTCCTGCGTCAGCCTCCTGAGTGCTGGGATTATAGGCCTGCGCCACCATGCCCTGCCCGCTCATTGGTTCTTGCATTTCCCTCCCTTTTCTCATGAACCTACATTCCAGCAGCTAAACACAGAACTCCCAAGTCACATACCACTACTTCCTATTGGAATCCAACCACTCAAAATTGACATACGATAAATACAAATTGCAGCAAAAAAACAGATTCAAAACTATATAGTGTGCTCTCAACTAGTTCAAGAAAAGAAAATTTTTAAACCTGGAAGGAACAGTGTAAATAATTTGTAGAGGCACTGGGTGTGACTTGGGATTCCAAAGGGTTTGTTTATGTGCTTTTTTTTTTTTTTTACATTTTATAACTTCTAGATCTTCTAAATGATCTGTTAAAATAGTTTAAATTCCCATGTAAGATGTTCATCCACTGTTAACACCTGCTAAAAAGACTTTCACTTTTTTGGGGGAGACAGAGTCTCACTATGTAGTCCAGGCTAGCCTTGAACTCACTATGTAGCCAAGGCTGGCCTTGAGTTCACAGTGATCCTCCTGCCTCAGCCTCCCAAGTGCTGAGATTACAGACAGGCACCACCACGCCCAGCCAAGACTTTCGCTTTTAAAAAGTCATAGTTTACTGCCTGGCAAGCGCAAGGCCCTCAGTTTGATTCCTGATACCAAAAATAAATAAATAAAAGTCATAGTTTCAAGCCAGCTACAGTGGCACATGTGGTAGCAGCCAGGTCCTCATGGGTTGGTATGGTGACAACACACCCCAGGCACAGGTAACCCAGGCATGGGACATTCTGAAGGATGCTCACAGTGGAGGCTCAGCACAGATGGATGGGCTGACGTCTCAGACTAAAGCCAGGCAGGTGGCGGCTCCTGGGAAGGGAGGCACAGGGCTTCTGAGGTGTAGCTCTCTTTCTCTGCAGTGTGGGGGGCTGCAGCAGATGACACCCACTGGACCAGCCTATGCCTGTTCCCCTCCTTACCCCGGGGTCATGGTGGAGGGGATGGGGGCTGCCTCTGCCTGCCCCCACTGCAGAACGACCTGTGCTACCGCACATTGAGCCTGACTTTGTGCTTCCCAGCCTTGCGCAGCACCTTGAATCTGTATGCACCCACAGGACAGACGTGGCTTCACTGAGGAGAAAACCAAAAGACAGAGGAGTTGAGTAACTCCCCCAAGTCCATGTAGCCCCTGGGGCTGGGCAACTGGGTCCCTGTCCCCCAGAGTCTGAGCTCTTAACCCCTGACTTCACCCCCTGTGCTGGGTCCTCTCAGGGGCACAGCGTTAGGGCCTTAGGGAGCCCTGACTCACCCACAGGGTGCTGGCTCTTTTTTGTTTTGGAGTTTTTGTTTATTTCTTTTGCTTTTGCCCTTGTCTGTGCTCCATTGTCTTCAAAGGGCACAGAGCTATATGAAGTGTGATCAAATATACACTGACTGCTGCTGAGTGCCATCCACTTGAAAGCGGACTTGTAAAAACATGACCCTGCGTCCTCATCCACCTGATTCGCCGGATCCAGCACAGTGTGACTCCTGGCTCTTCCCCAAGGTCAAAATGATCATGAAAGGGAAACATTTTGAATCCATTCAGGACATGAGGCAGCCAAGACAGTGCAGCTAAAGACCCTCAGGAAAGAGGCCCCCAGAGCTGCTGCAGGAGGTGGCAGGACAATGGGACGAGTGTGTGCAAAGCGAGGGGAGGATTCTGAGGGGACTCAAAGCTGTGTGTCTTTTACTGTAATTAATTTTTAAAACTTAAACATTCACCATAGTTTTCCATCACACCCCGTAAATCCCGACCTCTTCCTAGTGAGAGTCCTCGGCAGGCATCGGAGTAGCCAACCCTGGGTGTAGTGGTTGCAGTGCTGGCCCCACAGCCCCCAGGCCAGCTGTGTCCCCTCCTGCAGGGACACAGATGTGTGTGTCCCCAAGAAATCCAAGCAAAACATCTCGACTGCTCTGGTGATGGTAGAAATAGTCTGCCCCCGTCCCCGTGGGTGACGCTGACAAAGAGCAGTCCCTGTGCTACCTGACCCTGTTCTGTGGCACAGAACACAGCCATCGGTCACTTCCACATGGCACAGGTCTGCCCCAGCACAGCCATGATGGGATGGCTCCACAAGAGGAAGGAGACCATTTGATTGTACTATTTTTTATGCTAATTTGCGTCTGTGTGTTAATATGTTTTTGTGCTTTTATTTTTCTAAAAATAAAAAAAATAAAAACAAAACAAAACAAAACAAAAAGAGGAAGGAGACCAGGCCGGATTCGGGTTCAGCGGACAGAACACCTCAGGTGTTGGGGTCAGCTTGGGCAGGGCACCTCATCATTCCTGCATATGCATTTTAATTAATTAATTAACTTATTTATTTGTTGTTTTGCTTTTTGAGACAGGGTCTCCATCTTAGCCCAGGCAGTCCTCCTGCCTCGGGCTCCCAGTGCTGGGATTACATTGTGCACCATCACAGCAGGCAGAGAGACACAATTCTGGGATGACTGATGCAGGCTTGCCACAAGCCTTGGCTGAGTGATTTTGCCTTGCAGAGTCCCCGGCTCTGAGTCCCAACTGCAACCACTTTTCGGCTACAGCCGTGGACGGGGCAGCAAGCTCTGAGTGCTGGCGTGGGCCACCGCGGATGAAGGCAGGTGTCTTCAGGAACTAGGGAAGAGTCCAGGGACCTCTGTAGATGTCACCACCACTATCAGCCATCCCCCAAGTGGCTTCCAGGGCCTGCAATGTCACTGTGATTCACCATGGGGAACCAGCCCAATGCGGCCATGGTTCCGAGGTGGGCGCCTGCATGCACGTACCCAGCTCATGCAAACCATCACGACTCTTGCTAGCTCCCTCTCGAGTCTTTAAAAGAGTGGGACGCGATGGGATGGGATGGAATGTAGGGTTAGGTGTGATGATGTAGACCTGTAATCCCCACTCTCTGGGAGGCTGAGGCAGGAAGATCACAAATTCAAACTCAACCTGGACAATTAATCGACTGAGCAAAAACTTGTCTCAAAATAAAAAACAAAGAAAGGGCCAGGGGTGTAAATCGGTGCAAAAGCCTGGCACTTCACATAAAGAAGGGGGAGGGGAGACCAAACTGATAGGAAGACCACAGGGGACTGCAGGTTGAAACTTGGACCTTTCTGGCAGAACTGAGCGCAGACACAACAAGGAGGGCCGCTGTGTCTCAAACACAAGGCTCCCTGGTTCTCAGGGTCACCCAGCCCTGGTCCTGCAAGGCCCAGATGCCTCTGTCTGCACTGTCTCTGGTCCTCAGACCCAAGGGGGCAGCAGTCCCTGCCCAGCCCAGCCCATCAGCCCTAAGCCAGGGGTCAGGCCACCCCCTGGTGGCCTTGCACCTTCATTGCGGGACTCAAGGCCCATCTCGAGGCTAGGAGTGACAAGCATCTGCTCCCCAACCTACCTCTCTGAGAGGGCCAGCTCACCCCACCCCTGCTCAGAGAGGCCACTGAAACACCTGGGTCTTCCACCAGGGCAAGTTTTTACCCCTTAGATGGGACAGCGTGGATGCTCAGTCAGCAGGCGACAGGTGAGTTGTCAGAAGAGGATGCCTCACTGGGCATGGGGGCTCCTGCCTGTGATTCCAGCCCTCTGGATGGTTGAGGCAGGATAATCGCAAGTTTGGACCCAGCCTGAGCAATTTAGCAAGACTCTGTCTTAAAATTAAAAAGAACAATTTTTTAAAGGGCAGGGGATATAGTTCAGTGCAAAGGTCCTGGGTTCAATCCCCAGGATCACAAAACAAAGCAAAACACCAAAAATATAAACACTCCCAGGCCTGAGGTGGTTAGCACGGCCCTGGGTGGCTGGCGCCCTCCCAGCAAGGGAGGGGCTCGGGCCCCCACTTTCCTTTAGGAGGACCTAAGCACTGAGCAAGAGCCACGAGGTGGAAGGGACCCCCACTGTCACTAGATGAGAGCCCTAGAAAGCAATCTGTCCCCACGTGTCACCCTCGGGCTGAGGAGGCTCCAACAAGCTCTGGCCTGTGTGGGCTGGGAGGAGACCAGGGAGCTGTCTGCAGAGGAGGGGCCCCCTAACCCCCTTTCCTGGCCTCCCTCCAGCCAGCCTCCCGACTCCTACAGAAAGAGGGTAGGTGGAGACCTAAGGCGGGGACCTGCAGGGTGCCTCCAACCCCACAAGCACTGGGTCTCCGGCTGAATGAAGGTGCTGGGGGGGGGGGGAGTGCGGCCACCGCTCCACCACAACCAGGGGACCGCATGTCCCTGAGGCCCCGCAGACACGGGGCTGGGCTCAGAAGGAGGCACAGAGCCTCTCAGCCTCCCTGCGCTCCCAGAGCTAGCTGGTTGGTGTCCAGGAGTGAGGCGGCCCTGGTATTACTTTGTGTCCTGCCACTGCACGCGCCCCTCTGGCTAGCCCAGCGGGCCAGGCTGGGGATGGACATGTCCCCACTGCTGCCTTGCAAGGTGGGGCACTCAAAGCACCTGCCTGGGGCTGGGGCTGGGCCCCCGTGGCCCCTATGTCCTCCCTGCCATGTGGGGGGACAGCTTGAGCTGCGTCCTTTCTCCTGGGGACAGGAGAGCACCCAGAGACAGGCACACAGTCTTTGCCATGGGGGTGACAGTGGGCCACCTGCTCCCTGCGGTGGACGTCAGGGCTCCCTGTGCTGCTCTAAGCAGGAGCATCAAGAGTGGAGTCTTCAAATAACAGCTGTTCATTCTCTCAGAGTCCTGAGCTGGGAAATTTGAGATCAAGGTGTGGGCAGGGCTGGGTCCCTCAGGGACTCTGGAGCCATCTTTCCTGGTTTGGCCCCTGCTTCTGACATGGCTGGGCATGTTTAGTGTCCCTGCGCTTGTGGCTTAAGATGTCAGTCTCTACCTGTCCCCCATGTGGCCTCTCTGCAGTTCTCAGCTTTTGCAAGGTGGTTTTCTCCTCATGGTAGCACATACCTGTCATCCCAGCACTTGGGAGGCTGAGGCAAGAGGGTCACCCTGAGCTCAAGGCCAGCCTGGGCTACATAGTGAGTTCAAGGTCAGGCTGAGCTACATAGTGAAACCTTGTCTCAAAACAAAAAGTAAGACAAAACCACTGTGATTATATGGGATCAGGACTCATGCCGTGACCTTGCTTAACTTGATTATATCTGCAGAGACCTTGTTTCCAAATAAGGTCCTGCTCACAAGAGGCTGAGGGGAGTCGGAGCCAGAGCATCTATTTTTTTTTGAGGCGCACAAGTCAGACCACAATAGGGGAGACACTGGGCTTCGGTGAGACTGGAAACTCTAGGTCCCAGGTGTGAAACTTCTTTCAAGTTCTAAATTTTATCTATTTACTTAGTTATCTATTTATTTTTGAGACAGTATCTGGCTTTGAACTCAATATGTAGCCCAGGTTGGCCCCAAACTCACTGCAATCTTCCTGCCTCAGCCTCCCAAGTGCTGGGGTGGTAGGCATGTGCTGCCACACCCAGCCATTTCTGAGTTTTATCAAGAGAATTTATACCCTGGTTTGGGAGGTAGAAGCCAATGCCAGTTCCCATAAAGCCCAGCAAAGCACGGGTATTTCCCTGAGGTGGAAACTGAGGCTTATAGACATTAGTGATTGGCTGAAGTCGCACCCTATGAGGCATAGGGACTGGATCAGAATTGCATTTTCCTAGCTCATTGACCAGGTTTGCCTGCTATGAGCAATGATGTGAGAAGCTGGCTGGGGACAGAACATCACACCTCCCACACCCCCAAATCTGAATACGAAAGATTTTCATGTCTGCTGTGCACATTGATTATATGAATTCTGAAGCATCAGTGCAGCCTGCCAGAGGATAGAGCTGTAGGATTTTCATTCCAATAATAAGAAACCGGGCTGGAGGTACAGCTCAGTGGGGTAAGTGCTTGCCGCTAAGCACTAAGGCCCTGAGTTCGATCCCCGGTCCCGGAAAAAAAAAAAAAAAAAAAAAGGAACGGATGTTTCCAATAATAAGAAACCCACCACGCTGTGTTCCAAGGCTGCAAAGCGAGTGCCCAAGTCAGACATGTCAGGGAGGGAGAGCGGGATGCAGTCACGGTCCTGCCTCAGTGAATGAGGACACGACTGTCAGTTGCTTCACTAAACTTTCTCTTCTGTTGTGCAAGCATCACTGTCACAAATGAAAACAGCTCTGATGCCCCAGGCAGTGCCATCTTGTGGAGCAACCATCATATCCATGGTCTGGCAGTGACCATCACCAGACACAGCATGACACAGTGCAGTGTGTTTGTTGGTTCAGCTTGTTACTTGGAGGTTTGGGGGTTGTTGTGTTGTTTTTTAGGCAGGGTCTCACTATGTAGATCTGTAGCCGCATACTTCATTTGCCCAGGCAGTAGTTCCTGTTGCAGTTCCGGTTGTTCCTGTCTCTTAGAAAAGGCTGATGGTCACTGTGATGCATATATTAGTGCCAGTCAATAACCGCCACATACTCTGCTTCTGTACTTCCTGCTTGCTTATCCCAGATAAGCCTCAAACTACCAAGGACCAGGGCCTGATATTTTGGGAATGATCCCAGTCAGTGCCTGTCAATGTAAATAAATCTGCCTCCAAATCCTGGGTGTGGTTCTGGTGTTTTGTTTGTTGTTGCAGTCCAGGCTGACCCTGAACTCAGCCTCCCTGGTGCTGGGATTATAGGAATGTGCCACCACGCTTGACCCTTGGAAGTTATTTTATTTTTCTCAAGAGTAGGAAAATTTATTGAGAAAAGGAATGGGGAACAGGAATAGCTCCTGAGATACAGGAGGGGTCCTGAATGGATTCCCGTACTTTCTTTTTTTGTCTTTTTGGAGAGGGTCTCACTACGCAGTTCAGGCTGGCCTTGACCTGATGTTGTAGCTCAGGCTGCCCTCCAACCTTACAGCAATCCTCCTGCCTCAGCCTCCCAAGTGCGGGGATTACAGGTGTGCGCCACTATGCCCAGCTGGAGATTATTTTAGTGATCATGTAAGTGGCTTTTTTGTGTGTGTTTATATAGTGTTTTTCAGCCCTCCCATTGGGCACCTCGGGTGAAATTACTCATGTTAAATAAATAGGGAGGCGGCCCACTGCCTGGATCCACCCTACCCCTCCACCCCTCCTGGTGCCAGCACTCACTGGCACCTAAACTGTCACCAGGAGATGTGTCAATCACCGTGTGGCGTCACCTCTACCCCAACAAGCTCAAACATGGAAAGCCAACAATCGGAGCAAGAGACATTCGTGAGCCTTAAAGGGGGTAAGGGAGAGCCAGGTGGATGTACACGGAGGGTGTTTGTTCTGCGCATGTGCGACAATGCACGCCCACACCCACCGCCTGCGGCTTCCTGCAGTCGTTCCTTGCCACCCACCTCTTCTGGTGGGACAAACCAAGACACCTGTCGTGGGCCACGGCACCTGCTTGGTGGCCGCTGCCGGATCTCCATGCCCTGAGGGGGCAGTCCAGTTGGTCCCTGTCTGTCTTTGCTCCCCAACTGGGCGCTGAGCCAGGGCTGTGAGTGCCCCCCCCACCCCGCTGCCTCGCAGGATTTGCTGGAAGAGGGAGGCGATCAGGTGACTCGCTGTTGGGTGGATCGGGTGGGTCCCCGGCCTTTGATTTCAGTCCCCCCACATCTTAGGGGAGGGAGAAACCAGCGCAGTTTTGAGCACCCTTGTGCGAGCCAGGCCCAGGACAATGAGACTGCTAATCCTCTTTGGGATCACAGGGCAGGTATTGCCTGTTTTCCCTCCCAGAGAGGTTGAGTAACTTGCTGGATGTCACACAGCCAGGAGGTAGAGACACCCTCGGGCCCTGCCTGGGCGAGGACTCTGGTGTGGGGGAGACCTGCCATCTTGGTGACTGTGCCACCTTACCCAGTGCCTCGAAACCCTCGAGGGCACTGGGATCGGAGGTCACTGGAGGAGCAGGGCACAGGGCTGTGGCCCTCAAGGAACCCCAACCCATCTGCCACCGTCCACCTGTGCGTCCTCACAGCCGTCCTTCCCGAACGGCCTGTCCTGGGGGTCTTGCCTACTGAGGCAGTGGGGAGCCCAGGCTGGGCAGGGGGCATGGAGCGGGACCCGCTGTGGCCCTCCAGATGGGGGCGCCAGCAGATAAGATGCAGACACGCGCTTCATGCGGTGCCTCCTGACTCAGTTTCCCCGAAGGATCTCCCTGTGGCATCCGGTGGCGGAGAGAGGTTGGTTCCCGGGCTGCAGGCAGGGTGTGGGCCAGGCACCCAGGGCTCTGCACAGGCCCTTCCCGCAACTCCACACCCCACGCCAGGCGCCTAGGCTGCCACCACCTCCCGGAGTCGTCGGGGTCCAGGGAAAGTCGGCCTTGGCTGCCGCCCTGTGCTCTGCAGGTGCTCATGTAACTCTGGTGCCACACAGTGGTCACCTGGGCTCCCTCTGCTCTCCCAGTGGTGAGAAGTCCCCACCCCACGTCTGTGTCCCTGCAGTCAGTTGGGGCTCAAGGTCGTCCTGAGCACAAAGCCCACGCCGCTGCCCTGCGACTCGAGCCCAAGTGTCCTCTGCCCCCGCCTGCCCGAGGCTCAGGGGGAACGGGTCACGGTGACGGCGGCTCAGGTGACCGCTGGGTCCCCCAAGAGCTCCCAGAAGCTGGGCTTTGGGAAGGACAGGATGGCCGCTCAAGCCAGAGTGACAGGAAGTGGCGGGTGTGTGACGTGAAGAAGCTGGGGGAATGTGGAGGACGCTGAAGACCCCACTCTCAGGAGCGGTGGCTGGAGTCAGAGAAGACAGCGCCGGGCAGAGGCCATGTGGCCAGAGGGGCCCAGGTGACCTCGTGTGAGGGGCGGAAGCTGTTGGTCCTTGCCGCTCGGTTGGCACCTAGCGAAGGTGGCTCATGGGTGCCGAGGTCGGGAGGGAGACAGAGCAAGACCGGGTCAGCAGGGCAGACTCAGGCTGGAGGACAGTGGGACGACGCCCAAGGGCTGGAGATGCCACTGCTTCCTGGCAGATGTGTCTCTGGCGCTTCCCTGGGAGCTCGGAGCTGCAGGGACTGCGCCAGCCACTCGGGGAGGCCCTGGGAGGACAGCTGATCGTGCTGTGGCTGGGAAGCAGCGCAGGGCGCATATACCCCACCCTGCTGAGTTCCTGCTCTGTCCACCGGGCCCCGCCCCCTGAAAGTTGACCCCTAGACCAGGCAGCTCGGAGGACAAGGGCAAGAGCAGGGTGCCGGCAGGTCTGTCTGTCCCATGAGGAAGCCATGTGCCACACGGCAGGAGGTAGAAGGCGAGCCAGTCAGCAATCATGAAGCCTCTTTTCAGACATTTTCTTTTTTCTGTAATACAGATTGAATGCAGGGTCTTTGCACTGAGCTACATGCCAGCCCTTTTCCTTCTCTCTCTGTCTCTTTGTCTCTCTGTCTCTCTCTCTCTCTCTCTCTCTCTTTCCTTCTTTCTTTTTTTCTTTCTTCCTTTCTGGTACAGGGAATCAAACTCAGGGCCTTGCACTTGCCAGACAGGTGCTGTGCTGCTGACCTACATCCCCAGCCATCATTTTTTCTTTTGATACAGGTTCTTGATAAGTCACTAAATTGCCGAGGCTGGGCTAGAACTTGAAATCCTCCTGCCTCGGCCTCCTAGAGAGCTGGGATTACAGGGATGCACCACCATGGCTGGCTATGAAGTCTCTTCTATACTGGCCTTCATCCCACCAGCAGTGGAAGCCTAATTCCCTTTAAAGGCCCCACTGCTGAGCAGCACCCCATTGGCATCCCCTGAAATAAGCAGGGTCCCATTGGAATCCCCACAGGGCTGCTGGGGTTTGCATTTGTGCCCCAAATCCATGTACTGGGAACTGAATCTCCTACTCGATGGTACCAACAGTTGAAGCAGTGATTGGAGCCCAGGGTTCTGCCCTCTGGAGGGATGGATGCCAGTACTGGGGAGGGGGCTCCTTCCAGGAGAGCTGGCAGCCAATAAAGGAGGAGTTCACTCCTTTTCTTGCACATGCGCACTTTCCTGCCATTGCACGTGGGACAGCAGAGCTCGCAGCCCTGCCCAGACATAGGCCTCTCAATCTTGGGGTCTCGGCCTCCAGAACTGCATGCGAGACCACCTCTGATCTTCATCATTTTCCCAGGCCGGGCTTCCGATTCAAGGACTACGGGTGCACTAAGACAGTGGGCGGTCCTACCTTGGGACAGGGTCTCCCTGTGCGGTTCAGGCTGGCCTTGAACTCACTATAGCAACCAGGCTGGGTTCAAACTCACAATGACTCCCCTCCGTCAGCCTCCTGAGTGCTGGATGACAAGTAGGCTCAGTCCACTCAGTCCTCTTCTGTTTAGGCTGCTTTAACAAGATACTATCAATCTGTAAACAGCAAAAGCTTATTTCTCTGAGTGCTAGAGGTTGGAAGTCCTGGGCCAAGGAGGCACGCGTTTGGTGTCAGTTGCCAGCTCACTGCTTGTCTCCAAAGACCTCACCTCCCAACATCAGCAGACTGAGGGTTAGGTTTCAACATAGGAACTCAGGGCACACAGATGTCCAGCCACAGCAGGGCCTCAATCCAAACCACCAGAGACTGAACTTGGAGGCTGGGAGCTGGCCGGGGTGCGGCCAGCTAGTGAGGCAGTCTTCGGGGCTTGAGGTGGGCACCCTAAGACCTGGCTGGCACATGCAGCCCTGTGCCTTTCCGGTAGCCTGGAGCCATGCTGCCAGCCTCCCAGTCCTGCTCTTCTTTCTCCAGATCCCACAGGGAGCCGTGGTCTGGCCTAGTTGAGCCACGAGCCTGTCCCTTAGCCTAGAAGACAACTGCAGGGGACTCGCAGAGCTGCTTCAATGTGGCCCCCTCCAGACCAGACCCTAGCGGGGCAGGTGGCTTCATTCTGCAGTCCCGGGCACAGTTAGGAAGAAGAGGTGGAGCTCAGAGAGAGAATGAGCCCAGCCTGGCCCTTGAGTGACTGTCACACTCCTGCAAGCATCATGACCTTCTGGCCTGATTCCCAGAGGTTTTCACAACTGGACACTGAGTGCCCAGGCCTGGCATGGAGCCAGGAGCCTAGGCGTCCGTGCCATGCACTGCGCAAGCCTAGGACAGCTCACCCTTACCCAGGGTATTTGTGCCAGGTGCCTGCCTAGGACCTCTGGTCCGATGTCTACGCCGACAGCACAGCTGGCATAAACTCCCTCCCCCATGAGAAACTAAGGCTGAGTCCTTTCCTGTCTGGGGGGGGGGGCAGGGAGATATATGCAGGCTGTTGGTGTTCCTCTGCTCCGCTAAGGGGGCCCAGCCTCATCTTCCTGGGGACAGGGAGTCTTTCCCCTGCTGGCCAAGACCTCACGCCCCAGACCCCACTGTGTCCTTAGCGGGGCACATCTGGCGTTTCTGAACCGCTGTCCTGTGTGCCAGCTCCTGTTCCTTGGTCCTCTAGCTCAGCCCCAAACCCCGCCTAGAGCCAGTGTTGGATGGGCACAGGCTGCCTGACATCGCTGAGAGTTCTCCAGGCTGTGTGGCTGCATGATCAGCCGCCCTGGCGCATGGGGGGAGCAGGGAGGTTGAGTCAGCCCAGGACACCAGGAGATCGGGACCCTGCGACTGAACAGGGAACCCCAGGAGCCCCCGGTTTCTCTAAGTCCTGAGTTGCAATCTGCAAGAGCCAGAAAAAAGCAGCTGGCCTCAAAACACCCAGGGCCGGCGCTCATCCCAGGCACTCGGCTCTCTTCCCCTCTTAGTGCGCTCTTGGGTCTGCCCTGCCCAGCCCTGAGAGGGGACACGGTGCCACACCGGGCAGCCGGTGTGGCACTGGGCTCAGCCCCGCCCCGCCCCGAGGAGGAAGCCGGGTCCCTGTGTAGGACTGTTTGGACTCCGAGGAGCCACACCATGCCCCACCTTGAAGGTGTTGACAGACTGGCCAGGAAATCCAGGTCAGCAGTGGGCGAGGCCCTGCAGGGCTGGTGCCAGCAGAGTTGGCAAGCTTGGCTTGGGACAGAGAAGCCACCGAGATGACGCATCCCACTTCCGGACCCACCCAGAAACCTCACCTTGAAGGCAGCTGGGGGCGGAGCTTGGGAGTCCTGGGGTGTGACTGTGGGTTGTCACCTGCTCCTCAGCTCTTCTGCCTCCCCGCAGCTGACTTGGGGCGGGGCGGGGTGGGGAGATCCAAGCATCAGCTTCTTACTCAAAGCTGCCTCCTCCCTATAGCCTCCTCTAACTGCCCAGAGCCCTCCTAGGGCTTCGCATCCACAGCTTGAACCCTGACAAAGCCACAGTGTACACTTTCAACTGAGCTCAGCAGAGGAGGGGTGGGGCTGCTTTTGGTGAATGCGGGAATAAATGAATAAATGAAAGAGGACACCCACCCACACCTTTCCCCTCAGCATTAGCAAGATTAGACCCAGGATCCTTGGGGGGCACTGACATCCAGGTGTGGTGATGCATGCCTGTCATCCCAGCACTTGGGAGGCTGAGAGAGGAGGATTGCATGAGTTTGAAACCAACCTGGGCTACATAGTGAGTTCAAGGCCAGCCTGAAAAGCATGGTGAGACCCTGTCTCCAAAAGAAAAAAAAAGACAGAAGGGGGCATCCTACCCTCAGATGATGAGACCTGTACCCCAGCTCTACTTACATAAGCAGCTCCGAGTCGGCTAGAAGCAGGTACGCAAGTCCTTTTGCTGCAACTCCCCGGGAAGAAGGGCTGGGATGCCCTGCCTGCAGCCTGACTTTGCCTGGTCACTGCCATCACCCAGCTGGAAAAGGCACAGGTATCCTGGGCCAGAAGCAAGTGGCCACTCAGAGCCATAGAGCTCCTCAACACCCTCGGCCAGGCCTCAGGAGGCTTGGGGACCTGATTCTGCCCAGGCCACGAGGCCAGCTCCTCCCTGGGAACAAAAAAGGGCGAGCAGGAGCCTTGGCCAAACTGGGAGTTGTCATCTCATTTTACAGAGGGGACGACCGAAGGTCAGAGGGCAGAGCTTCTGTCCTGCAGTCACACTGTCCAGACAGAACCCACGTCCCAACCAAAGAGCAGAGAACAACGGAGGGCTCTGGAGCCCGGGCGGGAACAGCAGGAGACGTGTAGAGACTGCTCCCAGGCCTCTGCCCCTGACCTTCATCCTGTGCGTTTGGCCCTTCCCTGCCCACCTGGGACCCATCTGCGCCACCTGCCCGCGGCTGCCGCTGTGCTCGCCTGCCCTCTTCCGGCAAGATCTGGAATCGCAGTGCTGCTGAGTGTGGAACCTTTCAGGATGGGGTGATCGGAGCCCACCTGCTCTAACTGCTATGTGAAAGCTACACATCAAGCTCACAAAGTATTAACTAAGACGTGTCCCGGCCTCTTACCTAGATAAGTATACCCTCCTAAGGACCTGGAAGGCCAGGTTCAAATTTACAATTGCGCTCCTGCACCACAACAGAGAAGGTGGGGAAATCCCCTCTGTTCCCACCCCACACTGCACCACGCCGTGAGGACACAGGCAGGTGTGGACACATGTGCGTGCACACACTGCACCGCATGCACACACTGGTGCACACTTGTGTGCATACATGTGTGCCTGCCCTGTTCCTTACAGTGGCCTCGGGACCATCGACCCTAGGAAAGCAGCAGGGGACTTGTGCATGGGGTCATGGCTCTGAGGGTCCAGCTGGAGACCCCTATGACAAACGTGACACATTCAGTTTAAGACACTCTCTGAGCAGCGCGTGGTGACTCACGCCTGTAATTCCTGCACTGGGGAGGCTGAGGCAGGAGGATTGCTGAGAGTTTGAGGCCAACCTGGGCTATATTGAGTTCAAGATAGCCTGAACTACATAGTGAGACCCTGTCTCAAAAAAAAAACAGACTCACCCTGAATTCAGTGACACTGAGATGTGCAGCTTCTATCACTGTCTGAGTCCCCCGAGCATGAGGCTCTGAAGGTGCTACTGCACCGAATCTGTACATCCACTGGATATACAGATCTGGCATCAATGACATTAGCAATGTGCAGTCTCTCCAGTATTAAGTCTTCCAGCCTGAGAACATGTGATGCTGGGTTTTCCTTTACTTGGGTCTTTAATTCCTTTCCATGATGGCTTGTAATATCCCACATAACGTCTCCTTTCTTTCCCAAGCATTTTTTTATCTGTCCTCTCCTTTGAGTATCAAAGGCCTCTGTGAGGGTGGCCTGGTGCCACTATGAACCACGCTTCACAGACCCAAAGCTCTGGGGTTCGGTGGAGTTTGAAACCTCAGCTAGTAAGCAGCAGCGCTGGAAACCGAACCTCATCCCCTCCGAATTCCACCTCAGCCGGGTGCTCCTCCCTGTCTGGGCTCCCTCCCTGTCTGCCTCAGGAAGGAAGCTCAGGGGCTCAGCAGACACCGCAGAGGGTGACAGTGACGGTGATGGTGTGGCGGGTGCCCCAGAACCAACAGCCACAGGAAAAGCAAATGCAACCCCTTCCCGCAGAGCTTCCTAGAGGAGTGGTATTAACCCACAAATGCCCCCTGGGCCTGGGGTGCCCGCTTGCTGGGAAAGAGAAGCTGTGGTCACAGGGAAGAGGCAGAGGTGAAGGGAAGAGCAAGCCCAGGCTGTGAGGGACAGAGAAGGAGGTGATCGTTCCTGGCCCTGATCTCTGGTGTTCGAGGGCTTATATTGGATAAGCAAGCAGGAGGCACAGAGGCAGGATGGCTTGTCAGTTGGAGGTTGATTCATACAAGGTGCATCACAGTGACCAGCCGTTTCTAAGAGACAGAAGCAACCAGACCTGGAATAGGAACTATTACCTGGGCAACTGAGAAACTGAAGTGTACTGGCTCCAGGGGAGTTTTCTGTTACAGAAGATACTGGGTTCAATCCTAAGTACTGCAAAAACAGAATCTTATTCCAGGACTGGGCAGTCAAGGTCCCACAAGAAAGAGGAGGAGGAGGAAGAGCCTCAGCACACATCTGTGATTCCAGAAAACTCTCACCAGCTTTTTGGTGACTTCCAAAGCAAGGAGAACCAACTGTTTCTGCCTGTTTGCAGCCCAGTTGCTGACATTATCTTGGCAACGGCTGTCCTTAGGAGCCTTGAGGGACCTGGTGACCCTTTGAAGGGTAGGCAAGGTGACCCTCCCCAGGCCAGTGCAGAGGGCTGGCATTTTCCACTGAGGACTGCTTATTTAGAATCCAAAGGAAACTTGCCTGGACACAGGATTTCCATGCTTGCCTGGTGAAGTTCCTTTTTATATTCTGTAAGGATTTTTCAGGAAGGATTTTGCCATTTGAAGAGTTTGCTTTATTTTCACAGAGCAGTTGGGTGTGATGGCACATGCCTGTCATCCCAATACTCAGGAGGCTGAGGGAGGAGGATCACCATGAGTTCCAGGCCATCCTGGACCCCGTAGTGAGACTATCCCAAAAACAAAAAAACCAACCAAAAACAAAAGCCCCACCAGAGCAATACTGGATTGAGATCCTGGATTGGGATGTTACAGAGCAAGGAGAACCACCACCCCCCACACCAACTTTATGCTACACATAAGGAAACCAAGGGCCAGGAGGAGACAGATTTGCCCAAAGCCCACATGATTTCCTGGCAATGCAAGATTGAGTGGGGCTGAAGTCACTCCTGGAGGCTTGGCTCGCTGACGCTGATACACGACGGACACAGACTTGTCCACAGGCTTTCTGAGCAGTGTGCATAGCTTTTGGGGCTGCCTGAGTCATCTCCTGGGAACCCCACTTTCCCGGCTCTGATGCTTCCTTCCCATATCTACCAATGGTCACCAAGGACTGGCTGTCTGCAATCTACTACATACAACCACGCATGCACACCTCCCACGCGCAGCCCCCATGCACACCCCACACACACCGTGTTCTTACCAGGTGTGATCAAAATACAGTGAGAGCTGCCGCTGAGCGCCCCCTACAGAAGCGCAGCTCAGAAAAATAACGCTGTGTCCTCACCCACAATAGTCACCGGATCTGGCACCATGTGACTTCTGGCTCCTCCCCAAAGTCAAAATGACTATGAAAGGAAAATGTTTTGAATCCATTCAGGACATCGTGGCAGCCAGGACAGTGCAGTTAAAGACCCCCAGGAAAGAGGACCCAAGAGCTGCCGCAGAAGGCGGCAAGGATGTTGGGATGAGCGTGTTCAAAGCGAGGGGAGGACTGTGAGGGGATTCAAAGCAATGTGGTTTTTATTGTAATGAATTGTTAATGTTCACTGTATTTTTTTTGTCATACCCTGTATACTTTCCCTGTGCATGACTGAAGACCAGCTGTCACTTCCCAGCCATAGGCACCCTGGAGTGACTGAAGCCTCTGTTCCCACCACCGGGCTGGTCCAGGTCAAGTCTACAGCAGGGGCTCCAGATCCAGAGGTACAAAGTCAGCACACCTGCGTGTTCATCGGTTACACAAAGACAAGTAGGGAGCTGGGCATGGCGGTGCGTGCCTGTCATTTCAGCTCTCAGGAGGCTGAAGCAGGAGGATCACTGGGAGTTGGGGCCAGCCTGGGCTATATAGTGAGTTAAAGGCCAGCTTGAACTACATAGCGGGACTATGTCTCTAAATAAATGAATAAAATCTCTTAAAAGTCTCCTGTGTACAGAATGGAAGCTTTGGAAGGCGATGGAGCACGGGCGCTGTGCTCATCAGTGGAGCCATCATGGATGAGTTCATGCTGGATGTGCTGTAGGAGGCGGGGCCTGGTGGAGGAGGTCACTGGGGGTGACCGTGAAGGGTGCGTCCTTGTCCTTGGCTCCTCGGCTCCTCCCTTCTGCCTCTGCTTCCTGGCCACGATGGGGTGAGCGTCTCCCTTCTCCCACAGCCTTCCGCCCTGAAGTTTCTCCCTGAGAGCGGCTTACCATGGACTGCATCCTCCGAAACTGTGAGCCATTTTGGGGAAACCCTTTTCTACTTTAAGTTGTGCATGTCAGGCATTTTAGTTATAGCAGTGAAAGGCAGTTTCCCCATCTGGGCTCAAAGAGATCATTATCCTTTTCTTTCCCTCCCTTCCTCTCTTCTTTCCATCCTTCATTTCTTAGTTTTTATAGCCAGAGTCTTGCTATGAAGTCCGAGCTGGCCTTGAACTCACTATGTAGCCCAGGCTGGCCTCAAACTCTTGGTGATCCTCCTGCCTCACCCTCCTGAGTGCTAGGATTACAGGTATCAGCCAGCATGCCAGCCTTCTTCTTATACCTCTTGGCACTGTAGCTCTCTCCCTCTCTGTCCCCAAGGGCTGGATGTTTCCATCGGCTGTCAGTCTGCTGTGTGCCCGGTCTGGGGACTGAGACTGGGGAGCAGGAAGATGCAGAATTCTCTCCCCATTTCTGGCCAGTACTGTCACAACCATGGGGTGCCAGTAGGAAAGACAGTGGGGGATGTGGGAGACCTCCTAGGCCATGTGGGGATGGCAGTGTGATGCTTGAGGACCTGAAGACAGGGCACAGGCTGGCCAGAGGGCAAGAGAGTGGGTGACGAGGTCCCCAGAGGGTGGCCCCGGGGCTGCCAGCCCCTGCTGCTCTCATCACTGGCCACTTGAAAGACATCTAGAAAGAAGAGGAGCCACGTTTTCTATGTTTGGTGAGACACCAATGAAATAGAGGCTTTTCAATTATTAACATCCAGAAATAAATGATTTATTCAGGTCAGATATAAAATCACTGCTCATTTTAGGAATGTCCGTTCCCCCATGCACTCTCACTGATTGGCTGATCCACTGGAGCCATTCGTCCCCTCTGGGCCTCAAAGCTGTCCTCTGTCAAGTGGGACCGGGGTCCCTGGGACTCCTGCAGACCCTGCCAAAGCGAGCTTTTTCCAGGAAGCCTTCTCAGCATCCCCTGGCATAGGTGTAGTTCTTTCCCTTCCACATGGCCACCCTTTAGATGCTTGTCTCCCCATCAAACTAGGAGTTCTCCCAGTTTGGAACTAAATTAGATGAATTTCTGGATCTCTAGGCATGGTCCTAGTAAGTGTTTGTTGAATGACTGTGAGTGAGTGTATGAAAGATGCAACTCTCTTTATCTTATGGGGAGTGAGTTGCTGGTGGCCTAAGGGCATGACACTGGGAAACCTCCTGTTTGAGCGGCCCTACATTCTCCTGTTTTTCTGAGACTGTTTTCCCTCAAGGACATAGCCAGAGATGGAAAACTGGGTTGCCACGGCAACAGATTCTTTTCTGCTAGAGCTAACGTTTCTACCCAAGCCTCAGGAGGTGCCAGTCCATGAGGCAGGTACCGCCTCT
Source organism: Dinomys branickii (assembly GCA_004027595.1). NCBI lineage: Eukaryota > Metazoa > Chordata > Mammalia > Rodentia > Dinomyidae > Dinomys > Dinomys branickii. The sequence continues at coordinate 68,363 of PVLD010006812.1, read as the reverse complement.
CCTCCCACACTGGCCGCCCTACTTACAGTGCCCCTGGTGAGCCCATGTTGCCTCCTCCATGGCTCTGTACCCCAACCTGGTCCATCAGCACCAGAAGTCAAGCCAGACCAGGGAGCCACCTGGGCCTGGTGTCAGAGGTCTTGGGACAAAGCTCAGACAGGCCACTGGGCTTTCTCCAGCACACAGCCAGTGAGAGGCAGAGGCGGGATTTGCACTCTGGTTTCAGGGGTCAGGCCAGGCCTCTGTCCACCCTCCTGACCTCAGCTCCGCAGCCCAGAAGCAGACCCGCAGTGTCTAGGTAGGTACTGAAGGCTGAGAGTGCAGCCTGTGCCCGGCCCTGCTGGTTGGTGGACAGGAGCACTTACTCCACCCCTTGGACCTGCAGACCCCCCATGTGGGGGACACATGCCTGTCATCCCAGTACTCTAGAGGCTGAGGCAGGAAGATCACCTCTAGTTCAAGGCCAACCTGATCTAACAAAGCAAACAAACAGGCCCTCAGATGGGAATGGTATTGAAAGAGGTACCACAGTTTTAGCCAAGCTCAAGTTTAGTGGCACCAGGGGGCTGGTGTCAGGGCCCCGGGCAGGGACACCACTGTCTGTCTGTCCCTGGGTCACAGTGATCGCCATCCTACCGGAGGCTATGGAGGGCAGAAGAGGCCAGGAGGAAGGATGTGGGTGGGAGGCACAGCCCAGGGCGGGCAGGGAGCAGGTTTGCCATAATACAAGACCATAGGACCTGGATAGACAGCTGCTGCCCACTCTTTCCTGTAGGAGAAGGGACATGAGCAGTGTATGACCTGTACAGCAGCCCCAGCTTGGTGAGCGAAAGCCAGGACTCTAGGACCCACCCTACCTCCTTACCACCTCCAACAGGACACCGTGCACTGGGAGCCTGGGGACAGATGGACAGCAGGACCACAGCTGGCTGATCTGACATCACAGAGGATTGAATCTTAGCTCTGTTCTGACCCTGTGACTTTAAACTTGCAGAATTTTTCTTTATTTGTTGAGACAGGGTTTCACTATGCAGTCGAGGATGGGCTTGAACTCACTATGTAGCCCAGACTGGTCTCAAACTTGTGGCAATCCTCCTGCCTCAGCCTCCAAAGTGCTGGATGACAGGTGTGTGCCACTCAGCCAACTTGCACATTGATATTTTTAAGTGTTCAGACAGTTTTCACAGCAGCTCCAGGGTGGATTTGTTGAGAATCATTGAATTTCCTCAGTAGCTTCAGAGGTGAGTAGGTCAGGGCTCTTCCACCCATTTCTCAGACATAAAAACTAAGGTTCAGGAACACTGGACAGGCTGCTCACAGTGCCAGCACGAGTGGGCAGGGATTGACACCTCTATCCCAGGGGACTTCCATCCTACTGGAGGGACCATGAAAGCAAGAAGGAAGGAGAGGGGAAGCGGGAGAAAGAGGCCCTTTCGTCTGCCTTTGGCCAATAGCTAACAGGCTCCTGCCCGCGAGCCCTGGCCCTGTCGCTGCAGAGCATTGGCCCCTCCGACTCCCACCCTGATTCTGTGGATCTGCACTGTTGCACCCACTCTGCTTCCCAGGATGCAGCACAGCCTCCCGTCTTCATGGCCACGCCTGCTGCCTGCGGGCAGGACCACAGTGTTCGTTGAGCTGGGGCCTGGCCCCTTTCTCCAGCCACGCATTTGGGGGAGGGGTCACCACACACTTGCTCAGGCCAAGGTCCGTGCCGAGGGACAGCGCGTGGGTGTGCACAGGCGGTGCGTGCGCCTCGGCACAGCACACAGAGCACCAGCATCCCATCAGAGTTCCCGGGGCCTGGGAGGGTCCGTAGGGCTGGGGCCCCGCAGCGACAGGGCGCAGGTCGCGTTGCAGTTGCATCTGTTGCATTTGTACCTGCATCTCTCTGAGTGCAGGTGTCTGTCTGTCTGTCTGTCCTTAGCATCTCAAGCTCAGTGGCAGTCTTGACCTCCAGTGCGGCTGGAGGTGGGAGGACTCCAGCTCTTTCGTCCACTTCAACAACACAACAGCGGCCGGGCGTTAGCCAGGTGTCCTGGGAAATTGAGGGCCTGCAGTGGCCGGAAGGGATGACTGTGTCGTCTTCGCAGTTCCGTTGCCCACAGTGAGCAGTGAACCCCGAGCCACAACAAACTCCTCTGTGACTTGTGCCACCCTGATTGCATTTTCCTGCCCTGTCATGAGAGCCGCAGAAAGGGTCTGGGCTAGGACATGGAGAGGAGGAGTTCGTGACGGCCTAGGAATTGGTGGCTGTACAACTCTGACAGGATGGTGTCCCTGCTCGTGTTTCCCTATGAAGTGTCCAGCTCTGCTGTCCCCATCCAAGAGCAACTGGCTCAATGATAATTCTCCCAGGACAGCCCACCCACCAGGTGCCTGTCCCTGTGCCCAGCCTTAAGAAGCGAAGGAGACCTCTCTCAGTGCCACCAGGGCTGCAGTGCGGACAGGGCTCGGCCACCCGCCTGGCTCACAGCCTCTGCTGCCCCCGCCTGCTCTGGGCACAGGCTAGGTGCTGAGGCCAGCAGGAGTGGCCTTGATGAAGGCCTGCTCCACAGGGAGGGCCGGAAGGAGGGAGGTGTCAGAGGGAAGAGGAAGATGAAGACAAAGCTGACGCCTGCCAGGCTGCTGAACAGGGGTGCTGCGTCCAGGTCTTCACTGGGGGGTGGGCAAGGCCCAGGCTCGGGGCCCAGGGGGGAGCAGGCCCAGGGCTGGGGGCCTGGAGGCAGGCAAGGGTAGGGAAGGGCCTCAGAGCCCAGCTGTCCTGTGGGACAGGAGGGAGACAAAGAGGAATTAGAGCTGGGTGTGGTGGTGCATGCCTGTCATCCAGCACTGGGAAGCTGAGGCAGGAGGATCACTGGGATTCAAGACCAGCCTGAACTACATGGTGAGACCCTGTCTCAAAAATGAAGCAAAACGAAAGGAACTAGTTTGCCCAAGTCTTAGCAAAACCAACGGTGTCAGGAGGACCTCAGAGCGCTGGGCAGGCAGTAGGATCTTGCCCTAGTGGATGGGGGAGCCGCAGGGCAGGAAGGGTGGAGGAAGGCGAGGCTTGTGGGGTATGGGCTAAAGGTCTCGGTAAGCAGAGGCCTGGGCTGCGGTGGCTGGGGCTCCCACACAGAGCCCACCCTGAGCAAGCGGGTCACGGGGCTCTCATCTCTTCATTTGCATTCTGAGACAGGCCCTCACTAAGTCGCTAAATTGCGCAGGTTGGCTTTGAACTTTCAACCCCACTGCCCGAGCCCCTCAGAGAGCGGGATGACAGGTGTCACTTTGCCCAGCTGCAGACAAAGACCCGGGGAGGGGAGGGGACAGCCTCTGTGTTTCTAACTCACTCTGGGGGCATCAAGCCTGCACTCTGGGTGCAGGGTCCGCACTGTGAGCCACAAGAGGACTGAGCTGCCAGACTGTGTCTAACTTGCACCTGGTGGTGAGCACGGGATTTACCACCTCCTGGGCCTCAATTTCCCTCTTGTAGAGCTGAGTAATAGCAGCCCACCCTGAGAGGGCAGTTGTGAAGACGAAGGAGGTGTTGCCCAGGAGTCAGGAACCTAAGTGTTTGATGAACCTGTGCTGCTTCTAAAATGCTATGCTGAGACCACAAGTTTTGGTGGAGGAAAACAGGCTGCCGTGGACCCAACCACAGTCCAGTCTCAGAGAATTTATTTAGACAGGGCTAGGAGCAAGTGGGGGGTAGAGTCTTCATGTGACATGGAGATCTGTGCCCCTCTGGCCCCATGGACACACGATGTGGTGAATAGGCTAGATCCCCATCTCTTCCCATTCTGGGTGCCCTTGTGCAGTGGACAATCCACACAACCGTATGTGGTATCCCTGACCAAATACCACATTATCCTCTTGGAAAATGGGGATGATGCCTGGCCCACGCATAAAGCAGGACTCTTTAGTGCAGGTTCTTTCTGGGGTGGTGGGGTGCAGGGATGGCCCAGTTAGCAGATCCTTCCTCTGTGCCACTCGCTCCTCTCCCACCAGCACTCTAGGCCCCCAAGATGGTGTTTGGACTGAACTGAATTTATTCAGCAGGTAGGAGATGGGCCACCTTTGCTGGGTGGAGTCTTGAAATCCTCCGTCCTTCTGAAGGTATGGAGCACAGCAAAACTCCTAATGCAAGCGGCCCTTTCAGCCCTTCCTGGCCCACTGAAGAGCCTGCTGGAGACACCAGGGGTCCTCGCCTCCCAGGATGGCTTCAGTTGGGCTTCACAGGGATTCACCAGCTTTCCAGGAGCATCCCAGCTCCCTCTTGATAGCTTACCTCCTAGTGACAGTTCCAGAACCCTATTCCTTTGTCCTTGGCAATAATAACCCAATTCCTAGGACACCAAATGGAAAACTAGCCTCAATTTCCAGACCTCAGAGCCAGGCACGATGGTGCACACCTGTAATCCATGCACTTGAGAGGCTGAGGCAGGAGGATCACGGCAAGTTTGAGGATAGCCTGGGCTACAGAGTGAGTTCAGGGCCAGCCTGGACTACAGAGAGAGACCCTACTGCACAAAAAACAAAACAAAACAAAACAAAAAAAAAAAACACCTTCAGCCAGGGGAGGGGTAGCCAGAGTCTTCACAGCCATGGATTCCAATGGATCTGTCTGTACCAGGTCCAAGGCTTCAGGTGCAAGTGATAACTGATTTGGGTGGCCCCATGGGCATAGCTGTCTCTGATCTGGGAGCCAGTCAGTAAACCAGCTGGCTGTGCCGCGTGCCAAGCCTGCACTGGTGAATTACACTATGCGTTTCCAACATCTGGGAGCTCACGAAAGTGCTCTCCAGGGAGAGTTAAGCCAGGCTCCCCAAAAGGAACTAGCAAAGAGTTGCATTCAGGCCTGTTCACAAGATGCGCACTACCTGTTGCAGACTTTTCTTATTCTGGAAAGCTGGAGTTCTGGTGTCACCAACGGCCATCTGCCTGGCCACAGAAGTCTGGCTGAGCTGCCACAGGCTGTGCTCAGAGTATGGGGTGCACACGGCTCCCACCGTGGATGTAACAAATGCGGGGCTGGATTCTGGCTCCAGGCTGAATTCATTGTCCAGGGAACAAGGGAAGATGGAGCCAAGGAGAAGGCCCTGGGAATGGGCCAGACAAGGGGCGGTCTCCACCCAGCGGCTGCACTCGGCCCTTCTCCCAAGCCTAAGGCACGCACCCAGGCGGGAGACTCCGCACATTTCCGCTAAGGGATAACAGTGAACTCCTGCTTGTTCTCTGCTGCTTCTCCCCTTACTCTTTGCTTAGTGGTGCCAGTGCTGGGGATGGAACCCAGGCTGTCCCACCATGCCGCATCCCGGGCCCTTTCCATCTTGGAGTCAGGGCCTCGCTAAGTGGCCCAGGGATGTGAGCAGGACGGATGCTTCTGTCCGCTTCTAAACTTAGTTTCTAAGTCTAATCTAGCTTGGGATAAGCATGGGACCCTTGTCACAGGTGATAACCTGTGTGGTAGCCAGGTAGTGTGATAACCACATGGCTTGCATGCCAAAACATGCACCTTGTGTTTGTGAGTGTTTTCACTTATTTTCAAGAGACATAAAAATATTTATTTTTCTTTTCTTAAACATATATTTTTACCATAAAGAAAAAATATCTTTTTACCACCACTGGATCAGCACGTGTTACTCGTACACCATGTAATATTGGCACACACTGTTTGTACCAAACTCTCCATGGCGTGGGAGAGGAAGACCTGGCTGCTTTGGGGCTTGGTCTTCCAGCTCTCGCGTGCACTCTGCCCTGGGTGCTGCTCTTTCCACAGCTGCTGCCCCAGCTCCCCAGCTGTCTGTGACCGGCACTCTGCTGTCTACAGCACACCCCGTGAGGCCCAGTAATGCCTGTCAGCCCCCGAGTTCTCCCTGTGCATCAGCCAGGTGGAAGAAAGACCCTGCACTGTCAGCACCGCCTCAGCTCCCAGCTTGTGCCGTGGTTGAGTTCACCTCTGGTTTGCTGTGCATGTGATCAGTGCTCAATAAACCGCTACATTTAGGAGATCACTGTCCCCTTGGGATCTTTGTGTGCCAGCCACACCAACTTCCGTTGAGGCCTCTGAGCCGTGCTGGGAGGGAGCCTAGCTCAGGGCCACTTGGCTCCAACAATGGCCTCCGAGTCTGCTCGAGACACTTGGCGTAGTGGGCACGGTTCCAGGAACTGGACTGGGGCTAAGGAAAAGGTGAGGACAGTGGGTAGGATGTGAGTGATCATTTAGATCAACCAAGCCGTGCCATGGTGGACAACACTGCCTTCTCCTGGAGCCTCACCCAACTCAAAATAAAAAGCCACCCCTATTGGTTGTGGGGGAAATGGCCACGATGACAGAATGTGTGCTGGCTCAGAGCGCGTGCCCATCGCAAAGCCACAGCCTGTGAAAATAAGAAAGAAGAACAGACAGAAAAAATATTAAAGCAAAGGCTGCCATACAAAGTAACTCAAGATATATATACACAAAATGATGGGTCCGATGGCCCTAAATCTCCTATTGTCAGAAGCTACTGAAAAAGAACGACCAGCACTACTTGAAAAGCCCTTGTAGACATAGACAAAGACAGAATGAAGGGCAAAACCCTTGCCAGCAAACTCTCAAGAGTGAGCAACATACACTGGTGATATTGATCCCGAGGGACTGAGGCTGGCCAGGCCGCTCATTACAGAGAGAACAGTTACTCATGACAGACGTGGATTGTCTGAGCCTCAGGGAGGAAGCAAAATTAAGAAGCAGCCAGACAAGGGCTAGTCCAGATTCACAATGACTTTACACAAAACCTAGACACAGAAGGGAACTGCTGATCCAACATCTGGCAAAAGGGAGCAAAAGCCTTGACGACGCCTAGACAGGAGGTTCTGGCATTAGGTACCCTGCCTGAAGAGCCCCACGTGGACCCACAGCTTAGTGAGCTCACCACCCAAAAGCCGGAGGTATGGAAGCCTTTCCTGCACCGCCTGTGAACAGCTCGCGGGCAGGCCAGAGCTTACTCCCCAGCACAGCCGCGCTCTGGGGCATAAGCAGGGCAGGCCTGAGGGAGGGATCAAGATGTGGGAAAAGCTGGTGTCCTTTCAGCATCTGTACACAGGAGGGGGATGGGACACCCCGGGACAACAAGTCTCAGGGAGTTCAAAAGAGCCTTTTTACAATGCATACTGAACATTTAAAATTAAATTATCTGTGAATTACACAGGGAGCAAATACTTACCCAGCACTATGAGATTACACAGACCTGGTGGGGCAAAATGAAATCACCTTTGTCACCAAGATAAAACAAATACACACTGGGAAAATAAAGAAAATAATATCAAAAACTTAGGCAAAAACCAGGGCAATTTAATCCTTAAATTAAAATTTTAAATGAAACAAATCAGAGATAAATAGACTCCAGAACCAAAATCCTGAAAACAAGTGGCCCCAGGCCACAGCACCCAAACTCTAGGGCCTACAAAAGCAGCCCCTCCCTAACTCAGAGTGCCCTCTGGCTTTGAGAGTGGCCTCCACCTTCACTTGAGACACCTGGCTGGGCTTGAACTCGTGGTCGTCCTGACTCTGCCTCCCAAGGAGCTGGCATTACAGGTGTGCGCCACCAGATCCAGCCTCACTCATTACTTGATAACAACCAGGATCAGGGTTTGGCGGAAGTGAAAGATAACCAGGAGAACACTTTCCAGCTCAGAATCCTCCCGAAGGTGAGAAAGATGTGTCCCTGTGGGGTTCATGTGCTGCTGGGGCAGGGGCTGTACGAGATTATGTGGGCCCTTCTGCCCACTTTTGCTGTGAACCTGAAACTGCTCTTTTATAAAAAGCTGGGCATGGTGGTGTACACATGTCATCCCAGCACTCTGGCAGGTGGAGGCAGGAGGAAGGCACATAGTCGGAAGTGAATATGGCCCTTGGTAGGAATGACACACGGGAACACAGGGAACACGGCTGGAAAAGGATGGGGAGATGCCAAAGGGTTTGGTGACCAGGAGAAAGTAATTGGTTTGTGTTCCACCCTGCTGATTGGTCAGATTTCGAGCTTGTGATTGGACCATATGTGAACCTGTGCATTGGCCCCGAATTTGAGACTGTTAATTGGTCCAAATTTGAGCCTGTTGATTGGCCCAAATTGTTCTAAATGCAAGCCTTCCCATCCAAAGTTGCTGATTGGTTCAAATTCAGGCCTGCCCTGGTCAGGAACCTCCCAGAATGGGTGGGGGTGGAGGTGAGGGTGGGGGGGCATCCCGGTGGGGGTGGGGCAGCTAGTGCCAGGTGACACACACTCTTCGGTTACTACCCGTGAACATGGTGGGACCAAAGGGGCACCCGCAGCAGTGCTGGCTGTGTGAGTCACAGCTTAGGGAGGTTTGGGGGTGTTGGGATACCCATAAGGACCCCAGACTCAGCCTTTACCATGCTGGGGTGCTTTCTCTGTCACCTCTTCGGAAAGGCACTCAGCTCACTGCTCCTCCTGGCTGAGAGGCCTGAGGGTAGCTGCAAAACTGTCCCAGTCCCTCTTTGTGTGGAGACTCAGAGCTAATTACAGGGAAAGAAAGAGAGGCGACAGCTCTGCTGAAGCACAGCCACCCCCACGCAGGAGAGGCAGGCACTTCTCGTCTGCCACACTCACTGCCATGTGGATGTGCCCCTCTGCCTGTGGGTGTCCCCACATCTGGTGGTGTAGGGTTTGGGGAACCCCTGAAGGAATCAGTGCCAGAATCCTGCCAGGCCCAGACAGGTGCCATTGCCTGCTCTTCCTCTCGCCTTCCTTCTCCTCTCTGTGGCAGCGTTTCCCTTTCACAGATCGCAAACCCGCAGGTCTCCAGAAGTTGCTGGGACTCTGGAGGTGGCGGTGCCCTTTGGCGGGGATCTCTCTGGCTGAAACAGGACTTGGTGTTGGCACCGGGAGAGCTGTCTAGTGGCCACCAAACCCCTGGGCAGCTGCAGCTGTATTGTGACTCTGATTCCTTCTCCCCAAGCCAGGGCTTCTGAGAAGAGAGATCCATACCCCAGGGTCCTGTACTTGTGCACTGTGGCTGAAGTAATGGACCAGGGCACAATGGGGAACAACCTGCTAACTGAGGAGACATTAACCATGGGCCCAGAATAGAAGCATCCAAGCCTGACCAGGACCAAACCCTGCACTGGTACCAATCTTCTGACAAAATGACAGCCCGAGCCTGGCACCTGAGAGCAGTCTTCTGACACTGGAAGGGCTGAATACCCATCTGATCATCTGCCCCTGATGCCGGTCTTCTAGCGCCAGATCGAGTGGGACCACCTGGACTGAGAGTCAGAGTGGCTATAGAAAGACGGTAGCAGTGCACTTTGGGGCTTACTGCCCTGCTGTTCTCAAAGCAATGCGTTCTGCTTGCAGGATGAATTTTCTGTTTCTTTTGAAGCACTTTTCTTCCTGAGCAATCTTCACGTAATTCTCTTTTCTCTTTTCATTTCTGCCCTAAAATAGTAATCTTTCACACCTGCCAATTGTGCTGGCCAGTCCATTGATCGGGACGAGTTAGAACCTAGAAGACATCGCTGGTCCCCACCCCTTCTGAGAACTGGGATCTCAGAGAGCTGGGACAGCTGAGCCCTGCAGAGGTATAAGATTCCTCCCTGAGGATGTGACTGTGTTTGACCCTGTGGGGAGGTGGGGCCTGAGCCCCAACACTGAGCACCTGTACCTGGGATTTGGGCGATGCTGAGCCTGTGGGACTGGGGCAGGGAAGGGCTCACACACTTCCGGAGTTACTGGAGAGGCACCCGTGGACCTTTTCTCCAGGTGCCTGGGGTCCCGAACAAAGAATTGGACAAGATGTACAACCAAGCCAGTGCAAGAGCGTACTGCAGGTGTGAAAAGGACTACACTCTGCAGAGTGAGCAGGGGGCGAAAGCGCTCACAGCACCAGCGGCCAAGGGGAAGGAAGTCCTGCGGATCCACAGTTCCCAGGTTCTCTCTCTCTCCTGCAGATAAGGCAGTGCAGTGGGAAGTCATTCTGTCAGCACTCACTCCTGGTCAACTCATGTATAATGATATAGCGTCAGAAAATTCACTTGGCTTCTTGTTACATGTAAATAAGGGATCATAAATAGTGTCTTTTGATTGGCTATGTCCACATGCAAATGAAGGAAGAATTGAAAAGAGTGTCTTGTGATTGGTCCTATGAACAGCACCAGATTCAAATAAAGGATTGAAAATGGCAAGTTTTTGATTGGTCCAGTAGAGCACGTATGTGACTAGTTCTGTGTGTAGTGATGGGCGTCACTATATTAGAGTATCCCTCCGCCTGGGGTCCCTCCCCTTTTCTCAGGCCCTGCCCACATCTGCTCTTCCCCACTCCCCTTGTGATCCACAACCCAGCTCTTATGCTCACCCCGTGACCTCGGCTTCTACAGGCTGAAGCGGCTGGGAGGGCTCGTTTCTACCATCATCCAAAACCATCCGCTTCCTAGGGCTGGGCTAATCCCCTCGTCACTCTTGTTGGGGGCTGGGGTGTGGACAAGTATATATTTGAACAGGTGGCAGCAAAAGTAAGCAGCCTATGCCAGCTGTGGAGGGCACGGTAGGAAATGCTGTACCGGACAGGTGCAAAGCTGGTCACCACAGGGGCGACAGGGATGACAATATTTCCTGGCCCATCTGTGGGCAGAACATGGGATGGGCAGGCTCAGGAGTGAGGCTGAGGAAAGGTAAAACTTAGCTGCCTTTGCAAGCAGGCAGGGAGAAATGTGATGAGGGCCAGGAGTGCAGACAGGAGGTCCAGAGCGCACCTCCAGTCATTTGGTATATACACATGTTTTGGTGAAATAGTAATAAAATAACTTTTCTTTTTTTTTTTGAGACAAGGTCTTACTTTGTAGTTCAGGCTGGACTTGAGCTGACTGCATATCCCCAGCTGACCTCCAACTTGTGGCAGTCCTCCTGCCTCAGCCTTCCGAGTGCTGGGATCACCATCTCCAGCTCAAATGCTATAAGGACACCAGTCATATTGGAGTAGGGTCCTCACAGGACTTGATTTTAACTTAATTATTTCTTTAAAGGCCCTGTCTCCAAACACAGTCACATCCCGAGGTGCTAATATGGAAATTTTTTTTTTTTTTTTGGCGGTACTGGGGATCGAACTCAGGACCCTGCGCTTGCTAGGCAGGCGCTTATTCCACTGAGCCCCCGAGGTGCTAATATGGATGTTGGGAGGAGACACAATTCAGGCTGAAACAGACTTCAGCATGTCTTGGGGGGCACAGCTGAATCTGTAACTTGCACTATGGAGCCAACTTTCTTTTTTCCCTTTGCTTCAAACATTTGTCAACTCTTATCTGTGCTGGGCACTGTGTGAGACACTGAGGATACAAAGGAGGCCCGGGGACCATGGCGCTGCCCTCCCAGGACAGGGGAGAGAGGGGAGGCCCACATGGGATCCACCTGCCTGTGGGACAGGGTCACCGGGGAAATGGGGCAACATGAGCCGGGTGGGTGACGGGGATGGATGGAGTGAGTCCATTTCAGGCTCATGTGCTTTGCTGTTCAGAACAAATAAAATTCAAAGTGGGCCAAGGCTAGAGCTCAGTGGCACAGCACCTGCTATCTTGGTAAGCTCAAGGTCCTTAGTTCGATTCGCGATATCAATAATATAAAATACAGTGACGAGTAATCGCGGGGGTTGGGGCAGAAAGGGTAAGTACTGGGCCAGAAGTTGCCCTGGCAGAAGGGCGCATATCTGAGGGGCTCTGTGCTGTATACCGACACTGACACAGGCTTCCCACGCTGTGTCGCCTAAAAAGCCAAAGTGCCCATGGCTTCCCTGGGGTCCGTGTTCTTTCTCCCAAAGCAGGGCCACCTGTGCCTTTCGGGGTCCCGGGTTGACCTCAGCCATCTCCGACTATTTCCAAATTCTCCGTCTTCCGCCTCCGGCCAATGGTGCTCTGCTGTTTCCAGTGGAAGCCTCTCTTTAGGTCATCTGGAGTGATGATCCTAAGACCATCTGCGTGCGCCCAAGATGCAGAGCCCCTGGCTCCGGGCACAGGGAGGGAGAGGTGGAGTCGGGCTGGATGGGGAGCCAATCCCTGCCTCCCCAGCGCTACAGGAAGCAGAAGGGGGACAGTGAGCACCCAGAAAGCCACAGGTTCCTAAGAGGCTGCAAACCAAAACCAGGGGTGGGATCTGTAGCAGCCCTGGAAGCCGCGCCGCTGTAGACCGAGGTGCAAAGGAGAGAAACCTTGCCACCCCCATGACCCCACCATCAGGGAGAGAACAGCTCTTGTCCGGAGGCCGTTGGGGGCCTCCTGACTGAGGGCAGGGAGAGACCCTTCCTCTGGCCATTTGAGTTAAACTGCTGTCAGAGACGGGGCCGCCAGACGGGGGCAGCAGGGGCAGCAGAGGCAACGAGGGCACAGGGCACCTTCCGCTCTCTACTGTGCAGGGCTGGGAAGAGGAGGCTTTGGGGGAGGGGAGAGGGCCCGATTTGGGCCTTGACCCAGCCTGGGAGGCTGCTCTGGGAGTCTTGGTAATGATCTCCAAGGGCAGAGTGGGTGCTAGAAATAATGTGTTGCTGACCCATGCTCTTCCAGTCTGGACAAGTAGGGCCCCAGCCCAACAGAGGGGAATCTTGATTGCTCTGAGCCAGTCCTGTTTCTTCCGGGATTTGTTTATGAATAAGCATGTAACTTCATTCTGACTAATAATAGGGCATGAGGAGAAGTTTCTGGGGGAATTTGGGGAATGTTCCCCCTTATTATTAAAATGAGTAGCAAGGAGGGTAGTTTCTCTTTTTCTGTGATGTGATACTTGGAGCTACTGCACCCATATTGGGACATCAAGGCATAACACTAAACACAAAAGCCAAGAAGCAAGAGAGGGAAGAACATACGGATGAAAAGGACTAGAGTCCTGGTGACAGCCTTGACTTGTTGAATTAATTGCCCTTAGGACGTGTCTTGGTTACTTTGCTCTAGTTGCTGAGACAAAATACCTGACACCTAGAATTAAGGAAATAAAGGTTTATTTAGCTCACAGTCTGTGGAGATTTCAGTCCATACTCGGCTCCCTCCAAGGCAAGGTGTTTGTGGACGCCGAAAACAGCCAAAGCAACCAGAGCAAAAGGGAGGAGGGGCAGCTGGAAGAGCAGACTCTTTCCCTCCCTTACACCATATGCAAACTACCTGCCCCAGGGCAAGTGCAGCACTCACACCCATAATTCAACATTGGACCATGAGTCAATCATAAACTCTAAAAGCCCGCCCCATGAGTGCATGAGGTTTTGGGCGGACACGCAGACACAAACTGTAACAGGACATCTTGTGATGTGACCCTCCTTGGTGTTAGTATCATGGTACAGTGGTGGTACAAGCAAAGGCCGTGGGACTAGGTTTTCAAATCCAGGCTCTATCACTTTGGACTTTTGACATTGTTACCTTTGTCTTTTCAGCTTGCTCATCTGTGTTTTGTGGTTTAGTTTTGATATTTTGAGACAAGGTCTTGCTTTGTAATTTAAGCTGGCTTTGAACTCATTATGGAGCCCAGGCTGGCCTCCTGCCTCAGCCTCCCAAGTGCTGGGATTACAGGGATGTGTTCTTAGACTGAACGACTATGTCCACACAGAGATGGTGCAGTGAGAAGTCCCTGGGCTCCAGCTCTCTGTCCCCAGGATCCTCTGCTGCAGGAGATAGGACAGGAATGAAAGGAGAGGGTGCAGAGGTGGGAATATACCAGAAAGAGTGAATGCACTGGTTTGGCTGAAAGCTAGAGGCGGCTAGAGTAAGCAGAGACCACCCTGACAGTGAGCAGTGTACCTCAGTGTGAGGACTATTCTGCAGGTGGCACTAGAGACATGGCACCTGGAACGCAGGTGGTGTGCTTTAGAGGAAGGCCACTTCCCATCTGCATTCATTGGCTCAGGCTGCACTAAGAAAACACCACAGAATCTGGGTGTGGTGGTAAACACCTCTCATCCCAGCATGGTGGGAGGCTGAGACAGGAGGATTGCAAGTTTGAACCCACCCTGGGCAATTTAGTGGCTTAGTGAGACCTTGTCTCAAAATTTAAAATAAAGGAATAAAGGACTGGGCATGGAGCTCAGTCCAAAGGCTGTGGGTTCAATCTCCAGTACCACAAAAAAAGACAGGGGGTGGACAGGAAGGAAGGGGAAGAAAAAAAGAGAGAAAGAGAAAAAGAAAAAACAATACAAAAGAAGAAGAGAAGGTGAGTCCAGAGGGTGTTGGGAAACCTTGGCTGCCTCTGTCCTGGCTGCCTCGATGTCCTGAACTAATTCAAAACCTTTTCCTTCCATGGTCCCTGTGACTTTGGGGAAGAGCTGGAAGTTGCACAGTGCCAGATCGAGTGACTAAGGCGGATGAAGACACAATGTCACCTTTTCACAAGCTGCCTTTCGGTTGGATGGTGCTTGGCAGCAACATTCATCACATTTTCTATCACCTCTGTCAAAGACCCTCAGGAAAGAGGACTCCAGAGCTGCTACAAAAAGCAGCAAGTCATTAGTCTCAGGGTTCTCTAGGCTGTTCCTCCTAGTACTCTGTAGTCCACTCAACCCAATACTCTCTAGGCTGCCCTGCCAATAACCTATAAACCTTTTCCCCAACACCCTGTAGCCTATTCCAAGTACCATCAAGCTTCACTTCACAGTACTCTCACACTTTATTATAGGCAGCTAAGTTAGGAACTAATATACAGTCAGAGAGGGACTTGACTTTCAAGGAAGTCGGGGAGAAAGACATCAAAATTGTGGTCGGAGGTGACTTCTGGGAAGATGGCAGAATAATGAACAGCAGAAAAACAGCCTCTCCCAGATTTGGTGTCCAAATGCTGCAATATAGCAACATGAAGAGGAGAAAAATGAGGAGAGTAGGTCTCCTGGACCCAGCAAGGATCTGAAGCAAGAATTGAAGCCCAGACGGAGGGCAAAGAGAGACTTTGAGGAAGAAAGAGGTAGAAGGGGGCTTCTTCTCTCTGAGCCTGGACTCACATGGGAGAGGTGGTGTGAACCTGAAGATGCACAGAGACTACTGGCAACCCCAGAGGCCGCCACTGAGAAATGCACCGGTGGAACAAAGCAGCGGATGCAGTGGCCTGCCGTAGTTAGTTATTTGGATTCAGACATCCCCTAGGAGAGGGGTAGTGGACAGTAACCACCTTGGAGAGGGGCCAACTGAGCTTAGAACTCAGAGTAGCTGCAGGCTGGCTCTAACTAGCAGGTCCTGGTGTCAGGGTGAGGTGGAGCCAAGTTCAATCAACAGGAGGTCAAGGAGCTGTGTTCAAGCTGACAGGAGGCACTCAGAGTGCTGCAGGCTGAAAAACCCAGTTCCAGCCTCAAAGCCAGAAATTAGCCTGAACTTTGGAACTAAAGGTGCAAGCTGCTGGGATTATCCATTACCCTCTATAAAGCTATAGCTGGCTTGCTGGGATTAATCAACATGGATCTGTGCCCTGCTACTCTGTACACCAGTGACAGCAGAGTTCACACCTTGAACTGGGCTTTTATGTCTTCTCTGAGAAGCAGTCATTTCCTAAGGGTTCTAAATACTAGCAACAAAGCTACCTGCCATAATTTTACAAGCATCAATCCAGGAATCAAACTGAAAATAATTGAAAATGAGAAGACACCTAAGCAAAATGCAACCCCAGACTTTCAACTCACCAAAGACAAATCTACTAGTCCACACCTTGAAGTGGACTTTTTTCCCTTCTTTTACTCTTGTTTTTGTTGTGTTTTTCTTTTTTCTTTTCTTTTCTTTCTTTCTTTTTTTTTTTTTTTTTGTCTTTTTAAGACAGGTCTTGCTGTGCAGTTCAGCCTGGCCTTGAGCTCACTTTATAGCCCAGGCTGGTCTCGAACTCATGATGATCCTCCCGCCTTAGCCTCGCCACCATGCCCAGGTAAAACACAACCACCATAGGATCATTTATTCTTCTATCTGTGTGCGTGTGTGTGGTACTGGGGATCAAACTCAGGACCTCACGCTTGCTGGATAGACACTTACGCCACTGAGCTATATCCCTGCTTTTTTCTTGTTTGTTCTTGTTTTCCTATGACTGTGAACATTGTTTCTAGTTTTCTACTGTTGTTGTCATTCTGTTCTGTTCTTGTTTTTTATTTCTTCCCTCCCTCTTTCCCTCCTGTCTTCATCAGTTCCTCAAAGTTTGTGTAGTTTTCCTTTGTCCTCCAGCCTTGCTTCTCATCTCTTCCTCCTCTTCTATTTCTCTATCTCCCCAACTCTTTTTAAAATTTTTCCCCTGAGTGTAAAATTGCCATTTGAGGGAATATTTACTGTATACAATTTTCTGGTTTTAGATTTTGTTATATAACTGCAAACATATTTCCTGTGGTTAAAGGTAGCAAATCAATAGTTAACACAGTTTCTCATTTTCTAGGCTGTACTTGATGCTATTGTTATTAATAATTGTACTATTTTAACCAAGGTGACATAACTGTCCTAATCAGTTGATTTTCCTGATGTGCCAAAACTGAGATTGCCTAAGAGTCAGTTCCAAAGAACCAGGGGCTAGGCCAAATGGGAAAGAAATAGCCATCCTAAATAAACTGAAGAGGTAGGATCTTGCAACATGGGGCTGGGGATATAGCTCAGTGGAATAAGCGCCTGCCTAGCAAGCGCAGCGTCCTGAGTTCGATCCCCAGTACCGCCAAAAAAAAAAAAAAAAAAAAGATCTTGCAACAGACTCAAAACCCAAAAAGCAAGCTACACGTGAAAAACATCTCTGAGAAGCAGTCATTTCCTAAGGGTTCTAAATACTAGCAACAAAGCTACCTGTCAGGGCTGGGGATATAGCTCAGTGGCATAAGTGCCTGCCTGGCAAGCACAAGGTCCTGAGTTCAATCCCCAGTACCGCAAAAAAAAAAAAAAAAAAAAAACCCTACCTGTCATAAACAATTTACAAGCATCAACCCAGGATCAAACTGAAAATAACTGAAAATGAGAAGACACTTAAGTGAAATGAAACCCCAGGCTTCCAACTCACCAAAGCCAAATCCAGGAAGCACTGAGGTGGGATAATCCCAATGCCACCCACCTGGACTCTCTGAAATGGTAAGAGCAGAAGTAGCAAAGCAGATGAATAAACCTCTAGAAGAAAATAAGATCAGAAATACTTTCCAGATAACTACAGGATAGTGACCATAATGAGAGACACAGTTAGTGACTCTACAGTGGATAGAGATTAAAAAAATAGAGGAGCTTAGGAAAATGAATGCAACATAGGAAAGAAACGGAATCCATGATTCAAACAGATATGCAGATGAAAAATTCCACTGAAAGGATACACAGAAGAATGAGTCACTGTGACGGCAGAATATTAGATATAGAAGACAGGATTTTGGTAAATGATCATAAAAAAGATTTCCTTTTCTCTTTTTTTTTTTTTGGTATCAGGAATTGAACTCAGGACCTTGCACTTGCCAGGTGGGTGCTTGTGTCGCTGAGCTATAGTCCCAGTCCAAAAAGGAAGATTTCTTAAAAATAACAAGGGATCATAATAAATGAATGCAACAGCTGCGAGACGATACAAAGAAGAATATAAGATTGACTGGAGTCAATGAAAGAACAGGAGGTAGCACAAATGACATAAAAAACCTGTTCACAGAAATGGAAGAACATTTCCCAAGAAGGGAAGAATTTGACATACAGAAAAGTGAGACCAGTAATGTCTGGTTCATGACAAATCTTAAGTGGAGAATCTGCCCAAGTAATGGTGGATTAGGAGCATAAATGCAATGATCTGATCTTGAAACAGGTGTTATAATATTGTCAGTGAAGCCTTTAAGGCAATCAAAGGATTTTCAGGGGTTGGTGGTAGGTTGCCTTATCTGACTGGCAAATCCCTGGGGGCGAGCCTCATGGGACATGCTCATCCTCTGGAGGGCTCAGATCAGTGGAGCCACCATGAGGGACTGTCTCCAGGGTTGGGCATGTCTCTTGCCAAGGTCATACATTCCTGGGTGGCAGCCACCTTGTGAATCCATCACCTGTTAGGATACAAGCATAATCTCCTCCCCATGCTATTAGCTGGACTGGTCCTTCCCATCTCTCTGTGCTGATGTCCTTCCAAAGCACTCGAGCCCTACATTGGCCATCATCATGAGATGTTGACCAGTGAAGTTCCACAGGGGTAAATTTATTGTCTGCAGCTGGATTTAAAAAATTTAGAGTAAAAATGGCTAGCTATAACTGTGCCTGTGCCAAAAAAGAAAGCTGGGTGTAGTGGCGCACGCCTGTAATCCCAGCACTTGGGAGGCTGAGGCAGGAGGATCGTTCCAAGTTTGAGGCCAGCCTGGGCTACAAAGTGAGCTCAAGGTCAGCCTGAACTGTAGAAAGAGACCCTGTCTCAAAAAGACCAAAAACAAAAGAACAAAAGCACAAACAAAAAACTGTGCTTGTGGGGCTATCTGTATTCCTTCCTTCTGTTTTTGTAATTGAGGGTTTTTTTGTAACTGAGTTTTAAGAGATAGGTGTACTCTTCCTACAGTCACTTGTCCTTGAGAACTGTAAGGGATTAGTATAATATATATATAATGTGGCAGAGTCGGAAGGATTGTAATGGTTTACTAATATGTGAAAGCCCATTATCAGTCTTTATGGTGCATGAAACACCCACAGAAGCAAATGTTGATAAGCAATGTTATGGATCATGGCCAATTTTTTCTCCTGGGTGAATAAAATGAAAATATATATCAACAGAAACATGGATATAGTGCAGTTTGCCAAAAGAGGAAAGATGTGTAATATCCATTTGCCAAATATCATTATGTTTTAAGCCTCTGGGGTTACTGCTCTCTTGTGGTACAGCCCTAAGAACCTTTTGACAAGAAGGGCAGGACACAACAATTTGTCTTGCTTGAGACCTGAATAACTGAAATTCTTTGGTTAAAGCCTTACTATTTTGATGCTGGTATGAAGGAGATTGGCTGGCTGCATCAAATGGAGCAGTAAAAGCAATTAATGAATCAGCTTGCTGATTCCTATGTGTTAAAAATCCAGGTAAATTAGAATGAGACCTTATGTGATCAATATAAAAGGGTGCTGTTCGATTATGAATTGCCTTTTGTAGCCTGAGAAACAAATTAAATAAAGGATGATCTAAAGTCAACTGTAGGGTGGCATTTTTAGTCTCTAAGGCAAACTGCATAGACAAATTGTTAATAAGTTTAGAATTAAATTGTTATCTGACAAAATAGCAGTAATTTCAGGCCTTTGTGCAGAGTCCTGGAGTCTGTTACCTGCCGATAATCCTTACTCCAAATGGTGCCTTGTCCTTTGATGAACCATCAGTAAAATAGACTATTACATCACAAATAGGTTCAAATTTAGTAATTTTTGGAATACATAAATGCTTGAGAAAAAACTGAAAGATAGGATCACTGGGAAAATGACCACCAATTGTTGGTCTAGAATCCATTTCTGTCCAGGGTGAACAGGTCCCGAGAACAAGGTACCTGTGGATGAATAGAAAAGAGGAAAAAGAAACACAAGAGAGACAAAATTCTGGGATGAGGGGCTTACAGCCTTTTGGACTGCGGCCTCAAACAGCATTTTCAGTAACCTTTTATTGAGAAAGAACAAAGGAGGTAACTGGGCTAGTGGGAGAATATCAACCGTTCTAGCAAGGACAATACAACTCAATTATCATAGGCATGAGACTTGACTAGATAGCCATCATGTCACCATTCCTTTGTGCATATCACAGCAAAGCATCTAGAGTCCACGCTGGCGCTCACAGAGCTTCTGCTAGACTTCCTCCAGAACCCAGCAATCAAGGCTAGGTTAGGCCTGCGGCAATGCATTGAAATTAACTAAAGTATGTCCTTCTCCACATTTCCCCCTTTTTGTTTTGCTGCAATCCTTTGAAGCATCAGCCAGAAGGCTGCCAACGGTCTTTCCATTTCTCAGCGTTTTCTGGATGAACTTTACCAGACTAAGAGGATCAGGCAAAGTACAATTATAATACCATGTAAAATGATAGTAGAAATTTGGAAAAATTATTCTAAGAATATAGTTCAAAGTCCATAACAGTGGTCAATCATCAGTCTACATCTAGTAATTACACTTTTCTGCTGGATGTCTAAGACCAAGTAAAAGTGAAACTTGTATAAATAAAAATTTAACTTTTTACTGTCAGTCAGGGTCAGCTAGGTCTCCTCAGGGGTCTTCTTGGAACCAAATGCAGCATCTCTTGATCTTCTATCAGTGTCAGCCATCTGGATGAGTCATGGCCTTTGCTAGACCAAGGTGCTTTCTATGAAAGCCTGAGAGATATCTCCTCTCCTGGTGACTCTCCTTAGGCACACTATATATTGCAGAATCACTTTTCTCTGTGGTCCCATAATCTCCTTGATCAGAAAATCAGGGATTCAACTGAGTTATATCACAGCAGAGGTTTTCTTATGTCCTGAGTCTTTACTGACCTTGGAGGGTGTAGCCAAAATATTGGCTGTTCTCTGGCACAATATATCTCTCTAATTTTAGGTCTCCAAATTTCAGTTGTTAAACATCCAGCAGAGAAGATTAATGACATAACATTGTACGGGAGGCAGTAAGGTTAATATTACAATGTGGTCTGAATAGCAAACGCTTTAGAATATACAAATGGAACCATTATTTTTTAACAACCATGGATATACCAATATTTGAATCCTCCTAGAATGTTAATAATTACACATTTTTACACAGAAATTTAGAAAACCATATATAACATTGCTACATGACAATCATGAATATTCTAGTAGTTGAATTCCTATCCCTATAGAATGGTAACAGACAACAGATATATAATTTTACAAAGAAAATTTGAAGCTGAAGAGCCATACATAGTATTGTAACATAACAGGCATGATGGCATTTTAAAAATATGTCTAAATATGTAACATTTAAACATATTTTTAAGCACATTTAAATCACATATAAATATTGGGGTAAATTAGTCCTCTTAGTCAATCAAGGATTCTTAAGCATTCATCTAATTTGTTGACATAGAAGAAATTTATAACCTTGTAGGGGCTGTTTAATATCTAAGTATCTCTAAATGTAGTGACATATACATAGCATATACATCACATAAGTTCTTGTCAAAAAATTATCAAATAACTTTATGTTGGTCTAACATGAACCTCTTATTACAAATATCTGAAACACAAGAGAAGGGCAGGTGTCTAACAATTCCAGTTTTACATTTTAGAATACTGTACTGATTTGAAAGGCATGAATAGATTTCATACACCATGAAATTAGCAACAACAAATTGTCATTATTTTGTTTCTTAATTTAGTTTTGTACCAAATAACATCTTTTAATCAGAGAACCTTACTATAATTTTTACTGAAAAACTTTCATCTGACCAAGTGACCCAATTATTGTAGTGTCTCCCAAGAGAATATGAAGATCACTGGGGGCTCCTTATTAATGAATAGAGGTTGGCCACTCCTCTATTCACCAACTAGAGTTTGACCCAATAACTTCTCCTCATCCTAAGGACTGTAGTTAAATGTCTTAATTTTGATATCATTTAAACCAGCTGGTAACTCAGGTGAAAGCATGCTTTTAAATCTATAACCCAATTGTATTAAGAACAAATGATAAAAATTGTTGAGCTCAAAATAAAGGCGAACAGCTGTTTGCTGATGAAAAACACAAACATGTACACAGAACAAACATCTTTACAAAATCAGAGTGCACTCAAATATATTTTTAACTAAATTGAATTATAGTAACTTATTGTTTTAGAAATTTATAGTTGAAATAGACTAGTCAGATTTTGTTGTCAATTGGCAGAGATCTCTTAGAAAATTTTTGGAAGGATACTTTTGCAAACAGAATTCATGCAAATCTCTTGCTATGTATTATAAACTCATCTATAAAATTTTACAACATGTATATAGCTGGGGATTGGTGCCATGGTCTTTCTAAATTGATGGGTATCCAGATTCCTATTCTATGCTTAAGAATATATATACTATTTTTAGAATAATTATATGGTATAGAATTAATTATTTAAACAGGTATAAAAACTACAATCAGTAAGTCTGAGTAAGAGTTCAGAAGCATACCATTTTGCTTCACTGGTCATGATATTATAAGGAAGATGAACAAATGCTCATGTGTAATGAGTAGAATTAATTGAAAAGAGTTGAGTATATTAGAGCCATCATAGCTAGAGACATATTACCAGCTGTAGACCCTTGTCCAGTGGAGTCCAGCAGCTCTTCAGCATCATGGGTTAATTTCTTAAGTTGTTCCCAGGTTGGGGGTTGTGCTTTCTGAGTGTTTCTGGTCAGTGTCTGGGGATGGTGTTGTAGTGACATCACTCTCATCTCTTCCACTGGAGGATTCAGATGGAATCTGACTCTTTTGTGGCTCATGTCAAGGTTTAATTCTTCTAGCAGGTAACCATAATTTTTCTCCTGAGTCTGTAATAACACAAGCAAATCCTCCACCACAAGTTTGAACAATCCTTGACCTCTTTCCCATATTCCAGTGTGAATATCTTTCCAAAAGATAAGTTGCCCTATCAGTTTTGATAGCCTCTTAATAAAGGTGGCCCAAAAAGAAATTTTTTGTTGCTATAATAGATGAATCTTTACTAATATCCAAAAAATGTAAAGTGAATAGGGCTTTATGTAATAATTGGTGTGGTGAACTTTTATTCCTATCTCCCCCTTTTTCTTTAGTTAATATAAATTTAAGTGTAGCATGTATATGTCCTTTCAGCCATACCTTGTCCATTGAGATTGTATGGAATGCCAGTATAATGATTAATATCCCACAAGGCACAGAATTGTTGGAAGGAATGGGATTCATAAGCAGGTCCACTGTCAGGTTTAATAGCTTTAAGTTTACCTATAATAGCAAAACACACTAACAAATGACTTTTAATATGTATAAATTTTTCTCCTGATTTGTTTATAGGCCCATATAAAGCCATAATATGTATCAATAACAACATGTACAAATCCAAGTTTCCCAAAAGCAGGAATATGTGTTACATCCATTTGTCCCAACTCATTACTTTGCAAGCCTCTAGGATTTCTTCCAGGCTGAAAAATAGGATTATTAAGTAGACTACAAATAGGACAAAATAAAATGATTTCATGAGACTGTTGAATGGAAAGTTGAGAAAATTTATGTCGTAAACCTTTGGTATATACACGAGTTAAAGTATGAAATTCAGTGGCTAAACAATCTGGTGAAGAACTAGCAACAAGTTGATCGACTTCATTATTATAATTAATCATGTCACCAGGAAGGTGTGAATGAGAGCAAATATGAGTTAGGAAGACAGGAAAATCTATTATAAATATGAGTTTGTAGTTGGCAGAACAATTGATCAAGTTCATCATCATTACAAAGTAGCTGTTTTTATATAGTTAACCATATATATTATAGGAATATATAGTAACCATATATAATATAGGAATCTGGGCAGGACTTGGGAATCCCTTCCATTGTCCAGTATGAAGATCTCTCCAACAGACTCTTCTAAGCTTTTTTGTTTTACCTGATGGAATTGTCTTTCAGTCACTATTTTTTTATCTTTTGTAAAATTTTAAAAAT
Organism: Dinomys branickii; assembly: GCA_004027595.1. Lineage (NCBI taxonomy): Eukaryota > Metazoa > Chordata > Mammalia > Rodentia > Dinomyidae > Dinomys > Dinomys branickii. The sequence goes on along the minus strand of PVLD010006812.1, from coordinate 44,827 downwards.
TTATTTAGTATTTATCAACAAGTGAAGTGAAAGGGATTGATTCCCCTTAATGTTTTTGTAATTTGAATTTTGATCAAAAGTGAGAAACCTGTATCCAATATTTTGGAAAAGGAAGTCATAATATAACTTCCCTTAACCTAAGAAGACCCACCTGTGAAAGCAGAAGCAATTTGAATTAAGTTGTCTGAAGAATAATGACAATTAATAACATCAGACAAATTAGTCCAAAATCTGGATGGAGCCAGTTAATATTACCAAATAGTCTGAAAATCATTTTAGATTGATCTAAAGAGTTTGGATAAATTGTCTGTTAGAATAGATACCCAAATATGAAAAGGTTATCATAACTTGTACTCATTGGAGGTCAACATTAGGCTTGTCATTATTTAAATGGGATATCAGAATTAAACAACTGTTTAAACTGCACTGCTTTTAGACTGCATTTTAAACTTTTATATCTATTTGTAAAATACCAAAGCTTTTCCATACCTATTTAATTTTGGACTATAAAACAAGCAATCAACATCATTAGGAATCACAAAAGCACTAAAGACTTTTAAATCAGTAGCAAATCCTGTATATGATATCAAGAAGAAAACTGTAATTAAAACAGGACACATTAGCTGTATGAATCTAAAATGAAGAAAAATTTTTTACTGTAACTCTAAAAGACCAAATCGATCATTGAAATACGTATATTTTTTGAGACAAGGGACAAAATTTTATTTATAAAAGTTATGGGTTTTTTTCTTTTTAATTAATCTTTTAAAAATCTCTCCCTTATAGCAAATCCTGGAAAATATGATTTGTTTTAAACTATAGGCAAATTTTTATCTTGGGGATGGAAACAACCTTTTAAATTTATCACTTTAAGGAGAAAATGTAAAAGCGTTATATTTTTAAATTTTCGCTCTATTCTCTGTGAGGCTTTATTACGTGAGAAACTATTCCAAAGAGAATGGCATTTTTGCATCTCTCCAGGTCAGCAATTCAGCATCTCCACTATATCAGAAAATACCAATCACACACTATGGACTTGCAGCCGCCACACCTGCAGGCCATCTATATTTGTGTCTAGAAGCCCTTACACAAGTTTTTCCTTTAAGTAATCCATTTTATCTCTGAACCCAGTAGGCACCACAGTGTTTTGAGCAGATCGAACCATAACCATGATTTTTCCTGTATAATCAGCATCAGCAACACTAGGCAAAACCTGAAGACCTTTTAAAATAAGACTGCTGCAGCCTCCTAAGAGTACCGCTGTACCCTGAGGCAACAGTCCATAGTCTTAATACCCAGAACGGGCTCTCACTCTGGCCCCTGGATGTCCAGTTCTTTCTCCGAATTCTGAGCATAGGCACTGATTTGAGCTGTATGAATTTCCGGTGCCAAAGTCGGGCACAGCCTTGCCTGGGCCGGTGATGCTGGCAGCGGGGAGAGCCTCGGTGCGCCAGTCATGTCCTGTCCACTGGGTGCCTGGCCCACATGTTGGTAGCTGGCAGCGTGTGCCAGTGGCTGTACCTGGACAGGCCGCGCAGACACACAGGCGGCTGGGAAGTCCCAGCTGGGTCTGCCTAGAACCAGCGCCCGGGGCGCTCCCTGAGCCCACTTTGTGCCTCTCCCCCTGGCCGTGCCGCTGCCCTTGTCCCGCTTGGGCTGGGGACTTAGCTATGAAAACAGCAAACGTTTTTATATGTATCTATAAACACTGGTTTCTGAAACCGCCTGTTTCCTTTTTAATTACTAGCAATTTAACTTATTTTTCTTTTTTTCTCCTTTTTGTCTTCTCTTATCCCGCAAAGTCTCCTGTTCTGATTCAGATTCTTTTTGAGACAGAAAATTTCCCATACCCTGATGAAACAATCCCTGAGACTGGGCTTACCTACCCTTTGACTCTTCTCCGGTCGGCTGAGCACTGAATTAAATCCCTTTTCCTAGTCTCGAAACTCCTTTGGTTCTCAGGTCCCTGTTCGGCACGCCATTCGTTGGTCTAGAATCCGTTTCTGTCCAGGGTGAACAGGTCCCGAGAACGAGGACCAGTTTGTCCCTTTTGAGAGCCCACCGATCTACCCAAACAGGCTCCTCAGTTTTCCACTGTAAAGGCAGTGCTGTTTTGGACGCAGACGCATCAAAGGCCCTCGTTAAGAATAAAACCTGTTGATACCAGCTACTGCACCTGTCATTCTTGGTTGTAATCTTTACAGGCTCACGTTAATTGCCATTTGTCTAATTTTAAGATTTGAATCTCCTTGTTTAATTTCAGAATCTGAATTTGTTTGTTTACAGTTAGGATCAGAATCATTAGTCAAGCCGGGCGTGGTCGCGCACACTTGTAATCCCAGCCCTGGGAAGGCTGAGGGCTGAGGATCGTTGTGAGTTCAAGACCAGCCTGGGCTACAAAGTGAGCTCAAGGCCAGCCTGAACTGCATAGCAAGACTGTCTCAAAAAAACAAAACAAAACAACAGAATCATTAGTCAATACCACTTTCCACTTTTGTAGCAAATCTCTCCCCCACAAATTGGCTGGAATAGGTGCCACATATGGTAAAAAGAAGCCCTTTTGATTGTCTGGCCCCTCATAAGGCTGGGGTGAGGTACTTTGTAGTACCGCTGAGGGGATCCCAGTCCTATTAAACAGGTAAGGGCTTTTTGTGTTGGCCACGTGGTGGGCCATTGTTCTAATGCAAATACAGGCACATCTGCACCAGTGTCTATTAGACCTTCAAAGCATTTTCCATTGATCTTTATAATATACATTGGCCTGTTTTTAGTCACTTCCTATGTAAAATAAATTTCGCTTTTTGTAGTCTTGCTCTGAGGGTCTTGTTCCCTCATGAATTATGTTTAACAAAGGAAGGTTTATCTATAGGTAACAAAATCAACTGTGCTACATTTTCTCCATGCTCAAAAACCCAGAGATCTGTAACACATGCAAAAACTTGTATTTCATCTCGACAATCACCATCACTCAAACTTGGCACAGTAGTTATACGTTTTAAATTTAGATCAGCCTTTCCCAGTACAAGACCAACTGTTCTCTCAGGTGGTGGACCCCAAATTCCTGTCAGAATTAGGGTAGGTTTGTCACCCCCGATAAGCGTGACTCTGCAAGTTGCAGGAAGATCTAATCCTGTACTTTGTATTGTTCCCCTGGTGAGGGAATTTACATCCATCCCTCAAGAGAGCCACCTTTAAGGTTGTTGTAGAATCTGCTGGTGTTTTTGCACTGGATAAAGCTGACTGACATTCTGACTCACAAGTTATAGTTCTTCTGTTGTTTGGCCGGCCTGAGGGAAGGCTCTTACCTCCTTTTATTGGCAAAGATGTACCACCCTTATGGATTTTAGAATGACAATGTCTGGCCCAGTGTCTCCCTTTTGGGCATCTCCCACAGTCCAGGCATGGGACCCAAACCCTCCACGCCAGAGGGATTGTTCCCTTGACCTGCTGCAGTCACAGCGACCGTCCCATTAGACCAGCAAGAACTCTACAATTTTTCTTATATGTCTTATATTTTTGCACAGTTCAAACATTTTAGAGTTACCCCCCTTGTATTATTAAAAGCAGCCATAACCTGAGTCCTTACGGCTGTCTTATTATTGACACCACTTTAAGATTTTTTAGCACGGGGATTTCAAAAGGCAAATAAGAAACCATCACCTCATTATGACCATTCTGCTGAGTTCCAGCTGGGAAGCACGCAGGGCTGCCCATGTCTTCTCCTCTTGCCGCAGCTGGTTCCTTTAAAATCTGTAAGTTTCTACATAGAGCTGTATGGTAGGCCGAAGTTTAGGCCAATGTTGCCATGAAATTATAGTCACATCTGCTCCTGTGTCTACTAATTCCATAAAACTTTTTCCATCTATTTTCAGTCTTTTGTCTCCTATGCAAGTTTGCCAAAAAATCCTTTTTTCCCAGTACTTCCAAAACCCCCTACATGCTCTATAGGAGCAGCATGGCCTTTTATATATGGAAGAAGCAATAATAGGGCTATACTCTCTCCTGCTGCAATATGGTTTGGTTGTAAGGTCTGCATCATAATCTGAATCTCATGTTTATAGTCAGAGTGTATCGCCCCCATTTGTACTATAATCCCTTTAGAAGTCAAGCTACTTCTTCCTACTAGCAAACCAACAGACCCCTCAGGTGCAGGCCCATAAATCCCAGTTCTAATTTTTTGAATTCCTAAAGCAGGGGATAACATAACATTCTCTAGGGAGGGGATATCTAATGCTGCGCTACCTCTGGTGGTGGCAAAGAGATCACCAACTCTGCTTGGGCGTGGTCGCAGCCATGGCGGACTGGAAATGTCTGGTAATGCCATATTGTTTGTCCTTGGGCCCCGGGCTGGGCCCGAGCTGAAGCTTCCCCGAAGGTATCAAAGGAGTGCCATTTTTATGATATTTTGATGGACACTGAGAAGCCCAGTGCTGTCCTTTCTGACACCTAGGACAGACTTTAGCGGGCAAAGGATTCTGCGAAGTGTTAGCCTTTTGTTCTATTCGGTTCTCCATTCTTTGTTTTGCTAATCTACATTCCTTTTTTATATGCCCTATTTTACCGCACCCAAAACATTTAACATTCTTTTGGATGTAAGTGTCAACCACAGAGGGAACAGTCTGGCCAGAAGTGATCTTTTCCCATGCTTGGAGACAGCACGTTTTTGTTTGGGCAATTGCATTATCATCATATTCTACCTGTTGATCAATACCAAGCCAATCACCAGAGCCCATGAGTTGGTCTACAGAAATAGGAACTGGTGGATTTGCATGGGCATTGCAGTGAGCCATTAATTCTGCCTCATCTCTCCACTAAGTTTTAAATTGGAAGAATTCAGCTGGACTGAGAACTGTACGTCCAATCATTTCCCAATCCCATGGAATTAAGCGGTCAGACTGAACCAGTCCTGAAATCAACCCAAAGGTATAAAGAGAATTCACTCCATATGAAACACAAGCCTGCTTCAATTCTTTAATAATTTTAAAAGATAATGGAGCATGATTATACCAAACATAACCCTGGGGATTTTCCGCATTACCTGGTAGTTCAGTAATTGTAGCTGGGTACATAGCAAGAGCCTTACAAGCATCCAAATCTCCTTCCTGTTTGGCTTGGGCAAAAGCCTTCATGACTGTAGTCATGGGTAATGGTTTTTGAACAGTTATCTGAGGTGGATCCCTCAAAGGGTTAGACTTATAATATATTGAGACTGAGGGCTGTACCGGACATGCTTGAGAGACCAAAGAGGGAGGTGGAGGAAAATCTAATTTCTTTTTCTTATAGTCAGTATTAGGTCCAAAAGATCCATACCTTCCTTCCTCCTCTGTAATTGGCCTCTGTCCCTGAAGCAATATAGTCTCCTCAGGTAAACTATTACCTGATTCAATATTGGAGCTCTCTTTGCCTTTTTGACTTCTCACATCCTGCAAGATTTCCTGTTCTGTTTCAGATTCTTTTTGAGACAGAAAATTCCCATAGTAACCCTGATGAAACAATCCCGGAGACCGGGTTTACCTACCCATCTACTCTTCTCCGGTCCGCTGAGCACTGACTTAATTCCCTTTATTCGTTCTCAAGTCCCTGTTCGACGTACTAATGTTATAGGCAGCTGAGTTAGATAGGAATATTATAGGCAGTCAGACAAGGCCAGGCCCTCGAAGGAGCCAGAAGACCTGAAGGAGCCAGCAGACCTGTGGGCCAGACCTCAAGACAAAGGGTGCTATACAAATGCACCCACTCACTTCCCTAGGTGTAAACATCAGGGATTGATATTCTAAATAAGTAACAACCACCTTCTAAAAAGCCAGGAAGAGTCACTAGCCTGACCCCCACAGGAAAAGCCCCTGATCTGTATCCATGCCCGCTTGCTATGTAACTCGCTTCCCCATTTGATCCCAGTCCACTCAATCTTACCTGGGCAATTATACCTGTAATGTTATTGGCTGACCATAGTTTTGTCCATCTCCCCCACCTTGGACCCGCCTCATCTCATGGTTTTTCTTTATAAAAGTCCTTGGAAAAGACAGTCGGGGGGAACCCACTCGGGCCCCCCTTCTGTCCCTCTCTTGGAAAGAAGCTTTCTTTCTCTCAATAAATATATTCTGCTCTTAACCTCCGTTGTTCCTAAAATTCATTCTTCGGTTTTAGAGAACACGAACTCGTCTGATATCATTCAGGTTGGGAGATTTATTTTCCTGTATCACTAATATGTTGCTCTTGATTATTTCTCTGTCCAGGGGTGACAGGTCGAGAATGAGGTACCCGTAGATGAAAAGAAAAGTAAGAGAAAAATAAAGAGACAAAATTCTGGAATCAGGGAGTTACAGCCTCACAGCCTCTCCGACTGCAGCCTGGATTATCAACTTCAGTCACCTCCTATTGAGAGAGAACAATGGAAGCAGCTAGCACAAATGGGTGGATATCAAACATTTTAGCAAGGACAATACAACTCAGCAAAAGGATGGGGTTTGATTTAATAAGCCATCACGTTGTCATTCCTTCAGGCAGATCTCAGTAAAGCATTTATGGTTGACCTCTCTGTTTCCACAAGGGCACAGGTTTTGCAATCTTACCCTCTCCATCTATGATTTTGCTAGACTTGCTCCAGAACTAAACAATCACCTGGCTTGATCAGACCTGAGGCAATACATTGAAAGAATAATTAAAGAATGTCCGTCTGCACATGTAATCCTGTACTCAGAAGGCAGAGCCAGGAGGATAGTAAATTCAAGGCCAGTCTGGGCTGTACAGTGAAACCTTATTTTTTTTCTGGTCTTTTTGAGACAGGGTCTCACTATGCAGTTCAGGCTGGCCTTGAGGCTCACTTTGTAGCCCAGGCTGGTCTTGAACTTGCAATGATCCTCCTGCCTCAGCCTCCTTAATACTGGGATTACAGGCATGGTGGCCACCACACATGGCTCAGAAACCTTAAGAAACCCTAAAAAAACAATAAACAAATCCTTGTATGTCCTCAGCGCTTTCTCTAGCTAAAGAATGTCGTTCTCCACAGTTTTTTCTTTCCTTTTTTTTTTTTTTTTCTTTTTGAGACAGGGTCTTGCTATGCAGTTCAGGCTGGCCTTGAGCTCACTTTGTAGCCCAGCCTGGCCTTGAACTCAGCAACAATCCTCCTGCCTCAGTCTCCCAAGTACAGGGATTACAGGCGTGTGCCACCATTCCCAGTTCTTTTAGTTCTTGATATTGCAGTGGTTGGAGGCAACTTTTTCTTATTTCATTATTGTCTCTACTGGTTTGGAAATGGATATCCTGCTTTTTCTACTCTTTTTGTGCTTTCTCTAAAAATTTTGATGTGCAAAATTTATGAAACAGCATCTAAAATTAATCAGTAGCTTTACCATCCTCCCAAATAACAAAACCTCAGAATGGTTAGAATTGCTTTTTTTTGCCTAATATTATTGCTGGATTAGATCAAGTCTTCAAGGTTCAAATGATGGCATATTGTTTCTTTAGTTTTATATTTTCAGCTTTATAAATTTGGTATTGTGATGATGGCTTTCTGTCTATATTTGTGTTCTTAGCTTTATTTATTTATTTTTTGCGGTACTGGGGATCGAACTCAGGACCCTGCGCTTGCTAGGCAAGCGCTTATTCCACTGAGCTATATCCCCAGCCCCTATATTTGTGTTCAACTCAAAGGTTTATAGTTCTTCTTTATCTTCCTTTCCGCTTGTGTCTCAGACTTTCCGTCTGGAATTATTCCCCTATTCTTTTTTCTTCCTAGTACTGGGACTTGAGCCCAGGGCCTTCACACTGAGCTACATCCCCAGCCCCTCCACCCATCCCCTATTTTGAGAGACAGGGAGTCACTGTGTGTTGGGAGCCACTGGAGCTGGTTAGCGGTCAAATGGTCACGCTGCCTCAGTACCGAAAAAGGCATCTGGTCGGACAATTACAGTCGTTAGTCGCTAGGCAACATTACCCGCCCAGGGTACTAACTTTGCAAGTATATAAGATAAACGCCCCTGTGGAAGTCAGTCCTCCTGCTCATCTGGCCAGAGGTGACTCCACCTGACCCAGCTCTTGTCTCTTGTGTTTATTTTTCTCATACCCACCGCAGTTTCTCTCCGGGGTACAATGAGAGACCACCTGAGGTTCACTACAACTGTGTAGTCCAGGCTGGCCTTAAACTCACAATGACCATCCTGCTTCAGCCTCCCCAGTGCTGGGCTCACAGATGTGCACCACCATGTTCACCCTGTCCTTTTTTAGAAATACCTCTTTTTTTTTTGTACTGGGAATTGAACTCAGGACCTTGCTCTTGCCAAGTAGACCGCTGTGCTGCTGAATTATACCTGCAGGATCCCTCCCTTTTTTTTGAGACAGATTCTCACGAATCACTGAGTGGCCCAGACCAGGATCAAACTTTTGAACCTCCTGCCTCAGCCTCTGGTTGTGCACCACCACACCCAGTTTATTCTCCTACTCTTTAAGAATGAGTCTAGTGTAGAAGTCCCTTCAGTGTAAAGTTGAGAATAAACTCACCCAGCTGAGCCCAGCGGCCTGAACAGAGGTTGCTCTGCAAGCTGGTTTTGGCAGCAGACCTAGGACTCTACAGACTCAGGATGGGAGGTGAATTAGTCAATGTTCAGTGAGCTCTGAAGCAGGAGTTTAGTGTCCAAACAAAAACATCTTTGTTTCCTGGGAGCCTGGAGTGCAGACAGAGACCTCCACCATCGCTCAGCCAGCGCGGCCTCAGGAAGCCCAAGGGAGCTGTGACCAGGAGTGCACAGCAAGCAAACCTTTTGGTAGCGAGGGCCACAGCCTGAGGAGGGAGCGTGTCTTGTCCCACAGCATCCCTAGCCTGTCCCCTGCATGGAGCCTCTGGGCCCCCCACCCTGTGTGCAGAGGTACAGAAGCGTGCCTGGCAGACTGCCCCCAGGGTGACTGGGCGCCCTCTCTTCTCAAGGCAAGGCAGGTGTGACCTCGTCCCCACTCTGTGTCCCACATTCTGTCCCCCACTGATTGGTGCATTAATAGTGGATAGAGTAAAGTGTTACCAGTTCTGAAAGAAGATAAAATCTCCCTAATCTGTCTGTATTCTAGCTCTGGTCACAGCCAAGCTCAATCAAGGGCGTCATCTACTGACCTCTACATGGACGAAAGTGGCAACCGTTGGGTGACAACCAGAAAAATTCAGAAATATGGAATCTTAGGAATCAACTATCCCAACTCACATGGGGAAAGGGCAGCCTGAAGTGAGGTTTCTCAGCAGCCCAAAGTCATGGCCCATGCTGACAATTCCAGCACTCAGGAGGCTGAGGTGGGAGAGTTGCTGCAGGTTCAAGGATAACCTGGGCTACATAGTGAGTTCACGGTCATCCTGGACTACATAGCCATACCCTATCTCACAAGAAAAAGCCAGGCATGGTGGCGCCTATAGTCCCAGCACTTGGGAGGATGAGGCAGGACAATTTCTGTGAGTTTGAGGCCAACCTGAGCTACACAGTGAGTTCAAGTCCAGTCTGAACTGCACGGCCAGACTCTGTCTCAAAAAGACAAAAAAAAAAAGGAAAAAGGAAAAGAAAAAGAGAAAAGGGGAGCCCGTTGCTGTCACGGAATAGAGGAGGGACCGAGGTATAAAGGTTCGCCTCGAGCTGCCCTGCGCGCGACGCACAGTGTGACCAGGTCTCCTAATCTGATCGTGCTGCTTCTTTATGTTCCACCCCCGCTCCAGTGCATTGCTGAGAACCTGACCCGCAGATGCCTGCACCTCCTGAGACATCCAGACAGGGTCCCATCTGGTGTCAAACCCCCGGGGTGTCCCGGCCTGGAACAGCCCCCTGTTCCCAGCAAACTCTCCCATGATCAGAAAAGCTCCATTCATGCAATGATTTCCCAACATCAGAATTACATGGTTTTAAGAGCTCCTCTTGTAAAACGTACAATTTTGAGAGAAACATTGGTTGTGAGCATTAATGGTTTCTCCTGTCTAATTAAGAAAGCAGAGCTTGGCTCTGGAGCAAGTTGAGACTTTGAAACCTTCATGACAAATTTGCATAAACACCCTCATTTCAAATGAAAAGTGAAAAAGAAAGGGCAAGCCTAGGATGACAGGCTTGGCTGTGACACACGCCTCACTGAGCTGACTTTAGCCTAATTTTCTTGCTCAAAACTGGTTTCCAAGACTCTTCCAACTACATCAGCTCTTACGGGAATAAAGAGACAGGATTTTAGGAGTCAGAAGCTTCTGGGCCAACGTGTCAAGTTGCAGGTTCAGCTTTCGACCTTGATCGATGCTGTGCTCACACCCTGGCCGGTGGCTCATGTACAAGGAAAAACGAAACCAAAGTCCGCCTGGGCTGCCTGGGCCAGGTGAATGGGGCATGTGGTGACTGATGATGAGTGGCCGATCTTTCGACTCCACTTGAGATGAAACTGAACAGAGCCAGGTGTGATGGTGCACACCTGTAATCTCAGCACTCAGGAGGCTGAGGCAAGGAGATCGTTGTGACATTAAGACCAGTTTGACAAAAGATAGGAGGAAGACTGTATTATTTGGATTTGTGGAGGCCTAGCTTTGAATTCTTGGTCAAGGTGTGATTATCACTGTGATCCTGGACAACTTGCCCTAGGTGGCACTAACCACAGGCACTATAGGCCTCTCCGTGCTGGAATCCAGAGAGACCTGGTCGCTGGGATGTGGGCAGCAGGCCTTGGAGTGAATGGGGTGGCTGAGACTCTGAGTGTCCAAAGTGGTGACCTGTCCAAGAGGGACACCAGAGTTCAAAGCCTGCATGGTACCTGACTGGGCTCTGCGCACAGGGAGTCTGCCTGGGGTCAGGATTCTATCATTTTGTCATGTGATCTTGGAAAGTCCCCCTGCCCCACATACACACTACAAGGTCAGAAAGAGCGTAGGATCTCTTTCGATTTCAAAGTAAGCGAATCCGAGTCTCACAGCTCTGTGACCCAGATGCCTTCTAGCAAGGCGGAGTCCACAGGCAGCCGCAAGCCAAGAACCAGGGTTTAGGAAAGGGATTGAGAAAGAAAGCCCCAGTGCCTCTTGCTTCTTTCCCGGAGGCTGGAGGACTTTTGGGCCCCCCGGCCACAAGCTGTTGCATAAGACAGTAATTGAAGCCATCATCTTCCCGGTAGTTGCTGCATTCCTTAACGAGAAAAGAAAGGTCCCTCAACAGACACATGAGATAAACAAAGAGGCCAACCCTGAAGAAGACCTGCTGTGGGCCTTTGGGCAACTTACATACCTTCTCTGGGCCTCAGTTTCCCCCTCAGTACAAGAAGAGATTTCTTCAGCCCCACAGGGAGTAAAGACATTGTATCAAAAGGGCTTGGCACATATTAAGTGCTCAATTAATATCAGCCTCTGCGATTCCATGACCGGTCCACTCTTCCAGGCCCAGCTATCATCTAGGTAGGAATACTCTTGGAAACAGGAGCCTAGAGTTCAGGGAAGGGGCTAAACTATGGTGTTGAGATGTTGGTCATAAAAATATCAGCACAGTGAAGCCAAGGGTGGTGGCGCATGTCTGTAATCCCAGCACTTGGGAGGCTGAGGCAGGAGGATTGATGCAGGCAGCAGACTCAGGTGGGCCCAGGGTGCCAGGTGGGAGAAAATTGTTGGAGCTTCTGAAAGAAGAGGAAATCTTTAGTAGTTTGAGGGCCAGTGGGAGAGGTTATGGGGTAATGCAGGGGTCAGTGGCTGTGAATTGGGGTGAACGGAGTTGGTGTTTGCATTTTATAGCTGTGGTTACCCAAAGGTTGTCATCACTCGTAATGACAGGATTCAGTTTGGGTCCTGGGATGGGTACAGACCAAGCACCCCTTCTCAGCTCCTTGGCGCCAGACATTCACATCTTCTCGTGCGCTGAGGAGCCATCGTGTCGCCTCCATGGGGACGGTTATCACAGCCGGAGCCTATTGTTCTAGACTTTTCTTAATGATTTCTAGGGATCTTTATTCTGAGATTTTAGCAATTGTTTATTATTGCATTCATTTTGTGACTTTTTTCTAAACCTGGTTTGTGGAAAGGTTTCAGGTATTTTCCTCCTATAAGTAATTTTTTTTAAAGTGCTTAATTTTTAAAAGAAAAAGTTCTACCTCAATTTGCCCGCTGGTGGGCTGGGGATATAGCTCAGTGGAATAAGTGCTTGCCTGGCAAGCGCAGGGTCCTGAGTTCGATCTCCAGTACCGCAAAAAAAAAAAAAAAAAAAAAAAAAAATTTGCCCGCTGGGGGCGAGATATAGCTCAGCAGCATGAGGGCCTAACTGGCCTGGGTTTGATTCTCGGTACCAAAAAAAAAAAAAGAATTTGCTCACTTGCATGGCACAACCATTTCCCTTTTGTTCTTCTGGGGTTTTTTTGTTTGTTTGTTGGCAGTACTAGGGATTGAACCCAGGACCTTCACACTGAGCTACATCCCTGACACTTCTTATTTTCTTAGTGTGAGACAGAGTCTCATTAAGTCACTAAGTTGCCCAGGCTGGGCTCAAACTTGCAATCCTCCTGCCTCAGCTTCCCTGAGAACTGGGATGACAGGCCTGTGCCCCCACGCCTGTACTTTTCTGACTTCTTTGCATCCAGTTTCCTGTATTAAACTCCCTCTGAAGTACCTAGAAAAGTTCCTGTTTACCTGGACGCTGACAAATACACTTCCCAGGACCACAGCAAGACATGATGCAACTTGTGTCTTTCCATGACCTCTCACATTGTCACTCATTATTTCCCAGCCACAAGGTCTCCTCTCCTTTCCTAGAACACACACAGTCTTTCCTGCCTCAGGCCCTTTGTACATGCTGTTCTTACAGCCTGAGGGTACTTTTCCTGCTCTCCTGTAAGTGACTCATTCTAACCCTGCAGGCTTTTACTTTAAATCTCACCTCTTTGAGAGGTCAGGCCTCATCCTACTTTCTAGGTAGGTTTAATCACTATCTCATCAAGATAGGATACCCTGGTCCCCTCCCTTCCCTTCACTAATTGCAATTTGTAATTCTCTTTGGATCCCCATAACCTCGTGTGAACCTCTAGGGTCTTCCAGAGCAGAGTCATCATCAGGCTCTTCGTAGCCTCTAGGGACTCATCATGTGGTGGAAGTCTGATGGCTGGAGATATAGAAGATGTTGACAAGGAGCTGCGATCATGGGTGGGGAAACCCTAGGTGACCACAGTAAATAATTTTGACACTGCTTTCACCATAATTATGATACATTGAGCATCCCTAGCCTGAAAATCTTAAATGTTCCAAAATCCAAAATGTTTTATGTGCTCAGACAACATCATGGTGAAAATGGGGGTGCCCTAGACATATAGGTGCCTTCAGGCTTGGAGACAATAAATTAGAGTAAATTAATTTCTCTCATGTTTAGACTTGGGTCCCAGCTCTGTGGTGTCTCTTTATGAGTATGCAAATATTCCAAAGTCTAAACCGATGGAAATCCAAAGCAACCCCAGCCTAGAAACACATACAAGATGGTAGGTCCCCAGTGTCTCCAGGAAGAGATTCTCAGCCTGTGTTGGGGCCCCATGATGTCTCAAAAGACTGGCATTACCTGCTGGTTTTCCCCAGGGACTTCCCTCTCCATCTGGGGCAGCTGTCAGAGCTGTGCTGGGGTTGCCATGGTAACTGCCAGGGAGAGGGGGTGGTCAGGTGGCAGGGTTGGGCGGTCCTCAGGTGGGCAGGCAGGATAGAAAGGAAGGGTGGCCCTGGGGTCACCCAGGGCATCATTCATGTGTTGGAAATGGGCCCTCTAGAGAGCTGCAAGTTCCCCAGAGGAGTGAGTCGCAGTTCTGTGGTCCCCGCAGCTGTCTCTGTGGTTTCCCGATAAGTACTAGACACCTGTGCCGGGCAACTGGCCAGCAATGAGCAACCACACACAGAAACCAGACACCTGAGATTAAATCGCTTGACAGGCATCCTCTCTCGCACCAGCTGGGCAAGTGGCAGCAGAGACTCCGCCCTCAAGCTCCCAGTTTGTTAATAAAGTTTTATTGGAACACAGCCATGTCCACATATGGCTGCTATCTCTGGCTGCTTTGGCTGCCACAGTGACAGAATCATCTGCAAAGAGACTGTGTGGCCCACAGAGCCTGAAATATTCACCATCTGGCCCTGTACAGAAACAGTTATGGATCCCCAGATCTGTAGGGCTTCAAGAGGAGGGTAAGGAGAGGCCAGAAATGATGTTTTTTTATTTTAAAAATTTAAAAACACTAACAAAACAACAATGGAGACAAAATCAAAACAACACAAAAACAACAAAAATGATACATGACCTCATGGAGCTGGCGAATATAGCTCAGTGGAATAAGCGCCTGCCTAGCAAGCGCAGGGTCCTGAGTTCAATCCCCAATACCGCCAAAAAAAAAAAAAAAAAAAAAAAAAGAAAATGTTTAAAAAAAAAAAAAAGATACATGACCTCAAAACAAAATGATAGGAATTAACAGTGGTTGCTACATTACATACTGTTATCTTCAACAAAGTTGCTCAGTCCACCAGACATAAGAATGTAAGATTGATCAAACAAAGACAGTAACAAGTAAAAAAAAAAACATTGGAAATGATGCACAGCATACAAGATGGTAGGAGTTCAACAATAGTTCTTATACTGCATATTGTTGTTTTCAGATCAGTCATTCTGATTACCAGATTCAAGCGTGCAAAATTGGCTGGGTGTGGTGGTGCACGCCTGTAATCCCAGCACTCAGGAGGCTGAGGCAGGAGGATTGTTGCAAGTTGGAGACCAGCCTGGGCTACAAAGTGAGCTCAAGTCCAGTCTGAACTACATAGCAAGACCCTATCTCAAAAAGACAAAAAAACAAAAACAAAACAACAAGCGTGCAAAACTGACCTGGTCTTTTTTGCTTCTTCATGTTTGCAGTAGTGGGTATTGAACCTGTGGCCTTCAGACTGAGGAGCACCCCCATCGCTTTTTTTATTTCTTGAGACAGGGTCTCACCAAGTTGCTGAGTAGTGCCGGCTGGGCTTGAAATTTCAATCCTCCTGCCCCAGCCTCCCAGAGTGCTGGCATGACAGGTGTGTGCCACCACATGTGACTTCAAAATACAGAGATTTTTAAAGGCAAATTCAAGGTGAGGCAAAAACCACTCTTCCACTGCACACACACACAGATTAAAGCATATGTTATTGTATATCACCTGTAGGCTTTTCCCCCATACTTTGAAAGCGATTAACTTTAAAGATCATACTTTTTTTAATAAATTTCATGATCTTTCATCTAATTTTACAACTTTTGGGGGGGAGAGACAGGGTCTTGTTATAGCAATTCAGGGTGGCCTCAAACTCGCTTATGTAGCCTAGGCTGGCCTCAAACTCATGGCAATCCTCTTGCCTCAGCCTCATGAGTGCTGGGACTATAGGCGTGTGCCACCACCCCCAGCCTTAATTTTGCAACTGTTAACTACAAATAGAAAGTAATATCTGTATTTGAACCAAGTCTTTATCCCTTGGGAGTGCTTTCAAATAGACTGTTTTGTTGTTGAGACAGAGTCTTACTGTGTAGCTCAGACTGGTCCTGAACTCACCGTGTAGCCCAGGCTGGCCTTGAATTTGGGGGCTTCTCCTGCCTCAGCCTCTGGAGTGCTGGTATTACAGGCATGTGCCACCACACTGCTCTAGATCTTTTCTTGATATAACATCTCAATAGGGGAAACAGGAAGGAAAGTTTCCCTCTCCACTGCAGGGAAGAACTGATTCAGGGATCAAGAGATCAAGGGAAGCCACTAGCGGGTGGGGACATGACACCCCAATCTGGACATTCGGACTGCAGATCCAGAATATCCCCACATGTCCACACTGGCTGAGGCCCATTGCAGAGCAGGAAGCTGGACATGCTGCCTAAAACCCACAGTGAACTGGCCTTCAGCTCCAGGACTCAATTTCCCCCTCTGCATTTCCACCACCGCCTCAGCTGACGTGAAAAATCCCTACATGTTTGAGGATCAGTCCCCACCTGGGGACTGTGTGCCGGGTAGACCACCTCCCCCAGCTTCGCTTGCCTGAAGTCATCTCTGATACCCCTCTCTGAGGTGATAGCACTCATTTCTGTCACAAGTGTCTCTGGGACATTTCCTGGTAAATGATGCCACTTTCAGGCATGTGCGGCTCACTGCTTAGAGGCTTTATTCATCCACCAAAAGTTATGGAAGCCCTTCCTGTGTCCAGCAGTTGCTGCCTGTAGGGAACAGAAAAAGGGAAACCTGCGAGGGTCCCTGCTCCTCGCCAGAGCACTGCGTCTAGTGAGAGCTACCCGAGCACCGAGCAGAGGGACAATGAAGCAATCTATTGGGAACGCGGAGTGTCTGGGGCAGTGTTGGGCTGGGCCTTGCAGAGTGAATCGGAGTTGGTCTGTGGGAAAGGACAGAGGACATAGCAATTGTGCTGTGGTAGTGTAGTCACAGAGGCAGGACAGGTTGTTGCCTACTTCCAGACCACAGGAGACCCCACTCTAAGCGCAGGCCTATTTGTGTTAGCCTGTGGGAGGCACAGGCTTCTGGAAAGGTGTCCAGAGACAGCAGCTGGGGCTCTGTCCACCCTCTGAGGAACCTGGCCACTTGCTTGGTTGCCAGGTCTCTCATTTCCCCAACTACAAGGTGGGAGTAATCATTCGAACTCCTACAGTGGGCGTGATAGTTCAAGATCTTATCTGTAACCAGCCTTTTTCTTTCTTTTTCTTTTTCTCTTTTTCTTTTTCTCTTTCTCTTTCTCTTTTTCTCTTTTTCTCTTTCTTTCTTTCTTTCTTTCTTTCTTTCTTTCTTTCTTTCTTCCTTCCTTCCTTCCTTTCTTTCCTTCTTTCTTTCTTTCTTTCTTTCTTTCTGTCTTTCATGTGTATATGTGTTTTGGGAAAAGATCTTGCTATGTGATCCAGGTTGACCTTGAACTCACTATGTAGCCCAGACTGGCCTCGAACTTGCAGTGATCCTCCTGCCTCAGCCCACACAGGCATATGCCACCAAGCCCGGCTTGTAATGAGCTTATTTCTCCCTGTAGCACACACAAGGCTCCCCATAGTTGACCATTGGTTTTATTATTGTTGGTGGTGACATTATTATTGTGTTGTGTTGTGTTGTGTTTGAAGACAGAGTCTCACAGCAACCCTCCTGCCTCAGCCTCCGGAGTGCTGGGATTACGGGCGTGCACCACCACGCCCGGCTGCTATTTATTGAAGGCTCTGAAGCAGTGCACAGGCAGCAATAGAGCAATGCACTAAAAATGCTTGGACAAGCTGAGCATGGTGGTACATACCGGTAATCCCAGCACTCTGGGAGGCTGAGGCAGAGATTTTCAAATTTGAACCCATCCTGAGCAACTTAGTGACTTAGTGGGGCCCTGTCTCAAAATAAGGAATAATAAGGGCTGGGCATGTAGCTCAGCACTGGCCCTGGATTCAGTGTTGAGAACTGCCAATAAATGATGCGTGAACACTGGACATTGCCAAGCCCTGCACAGGTTCCTTCCTGGGCCCTAGGGAAACGTCTGGAGAAAAGTGGAAAAATGCACAAGCAGAAGTGTGAAGAGAAAGTGCGGGGCCGGGGCACACTGGGCCAAGGGAGCCATGTGGGGCAACTCTGGTTCAGCTCACGCCAGGCTCCATGAACGGGCAGCAGCCCGGCCTCCCAGCTACCTCCTGCCTCGGTGCAGTGGACGGTCACATGTTTCTTTTTTTTTTTTTTTTTTTTTTTTTGCGGTACTGGGGATCGAACTCAGGACCCTGCACTTGCTAGGCAAGCGCTTGTTCCACTGAGCTATATCCCCAGCCCCCTGTCACATGTTTCTAACAGATGGTTTCCCCCCAACTGATGAACATCGAACATTGAAAGCCAGAGGCCCCTTTCTTAAAACAAATATGCAGCACGACTAAATGGCTTGGGCTCCTTTCTTCCAGGCCCCCGACCTTCACCTCAGGACTCAAGCTGAGCAAAATATTGCCCAGGCCCTTTCGAGGACCGCAGAAAGAGAATCACCTGGCCTCCAAGGCCTGGGCTGGGCCTAAGGGACAGGGACATAAGGGGACAGTGAGATCGCGCAGGGACCGGGGTCCACATTGGTGATCAGACAGCTGGTGAGCAATTCAGATAAAAGAAGTCACCTGCAAAAACAGGGCTGGCAGCCACCAAGGTCCCTGTGTGACCGCAGAGAGCTGCAGGGTGGCAGGAGCAGGACGGAAGTGCATTTCAGGATACCTGCATCAGGGACAGTGGCGGGCTGGCTGGGAAAGCTGTGCAGGGGACACTTGCGCATGATGGCTACCCCTCCCCAGATTTTGAATGCCCCAAAGATAAGACAATGCCTCTCCTAATTCTTCAACCCCAGATTATATGCAATCACTGAGCAAGTGAAGGACCCCTGCTCACCAAACACAGACACAATGGAGGAAGGAACTGAACTGTTTATCCTCAGATCAAAAGATGAATCACCAAAGCCAGGAGTGGTGGCACACACCTGTCATCCCAGCACTACAGGAGGCAGAGGCAGGAAGATTGCAAGTTGAAGCACAGCCTGAGCAATAAATGTAGTGATTAAGCAAGACCTTTTCCAGAAATTAAAAAAAAAAAATGAAGAGAGGGCTGAGGGTGTAGCTCAGCGCGAAGCCATGGGTTCAATCCCCTATAATACAAAAATAAACAAATATTAATAGCAGGAACATTTCTCAAAGGAGAGGCAAATACAGCAGGTATTTACCTATTGCTTTCCAGGCCAGGGTCCTCATACATGCGACCCTGTCCTGTTTGATGCACACCACAGTCCTCTTGTCCCACCAGACAAACCTGAAGCTCAAAGTTCAGAGTTTGTTTTTTTTTTCTTTTTTTACTTTATTTTCTTTTATTTTTTTTGTCTTTTTGAGACAGGGTCTCACTATGCGGTTCAGGCTGGTCTCAAGCTCACTTTGCAGCCCAGACTGGTGTCAAACTCACAATGATCCTCCTGTCTCAGCCTCCTGAGTGCTGGGATTACAGGCGTGCTCCATCACGTCTGGCTCAGAGAGTTTGTCATAGTGCAGATGCTGAAGGTCAAAATGGATTCTAAGTTTGAAAGCAGATATTTTTATGTCCAGTCTCTTAGTAACATGGGACACACACGCATGAGAATTAAGTTCATTTCTAAACCTTCCAGACAGGCATGCTGCAGAGTGGGAAGTGCCTGGGCGTGGACACTCTCTTTCCACCTGGCCACGTGGACCAACGCAGAACTCCCCAGGCCTGTCCCTGGCTGTCATCCGCGGCTGTGCTCACCTAGACCTGAAAATGAAGTGGCTGGGGAGGGTTGGCTGGAGGCCACTGTGTGAAGCAGGGTATTTTTAGTCATTTTGTCACTGGGACCAGGATGGAAAGACAGGAACCACAGGGGCTGGCAGGAGCCTGGATGAACTCACGCAGCCTGGAATGGGTGGAACCAGAGCCAGCGAGGCCTGCTGGGGCCTCCAAGCTGGGCAGCCCACCTCGCTTCTTTCTTTTTTTTTCCAAAGCTCAGACCTCTTTTAGAAGGTGTTAAATCAGTGTTAGAGCAAGAAGAATCCTTAAAGATTTCTGTGTCTAATGTCTATTCCCCACCCCCTCGCCCTCTCCTCTCCCTCTCCCTGTACTGGGCTACATCCCAAGCCCTTTTGATCTTAAGACAGAAGCTCATTAAATTGCCCAGGCTGGGCTTGAACTTGCAATCTTCGTGCCTCAGCCTCCCAAGCACTGGGATTACAGGAGTGCACCACCATACCTGGCTTGCATGAGGCTTTATGGCAAAAATCATCACGGTCTATTCCTCATGCTTGCTCTACTGAGAACAGAAAGACTTCCTGCTGTGGTGTAAGCTCAGCCTTTTCCCCAGATGCGTGGTGGCTTCTGTCACTACTTGTGGCAAGGACAGTCCCCAGCCTGATTCTCCCCTGCTTGTGTCTTCTGCCTGTTGTTCCCAGCTGATCCCCACGATCCAGCTGGAAGGGTGGGCTGTTGGCATAGCCCACACGGGTGTCTGAGCCCATGTCTGTACCCCTCGGTGCATGTCTGTCTGTCTATCTGCCTGTATGAGGCCAGAAAACAAACTCAAAAGATCTGTGCATTTATGTAGTAAGTCGTAATGGAAGTGTGTGTGTGTGTGAGGCCCAACTTTGTGTCCCTGCTCCTGTCCATGCTCCAGCAGGGCTAAATTTCAACTCAGGACCCCACAGTGGGAGTGCCCGGGCCCCTGTCATCATCTTAGGCTGGCAGGGCTGCCGATAGGGGCAGGGACTCCACCTCTGCCACATGGATCTACCAGGGGCTGATGGGGAATAAAGGACTCCGAGCGACCCTGGGGCGTCAGGGCCACCACATCCATGGCCAGAAAGGAGCCAAGGAAAGCGCTGAGCCCGTCCTCACCCCATCACACCCAGGGCCCTCAGCCAGGAAGGACCCCGGCAAACGAGCACACGGGCGCGCGCAGGGGACAGCAGCCATTCTGTCTTCCTGCCCCTCTCTTAGAGGTGTTTGCTGTGGGACCCTGGAGCCAGGACTCTTTTCTTTTTTTTAAGTACTGAGGATTGAACCCAGGACCTTTACCCTGAGTCCTTTTATTATTTTTAAATTTTGATACAGGGTCTTCCACAGTTGCTAAATTGCCTGGTTTAGGCTTGAATTCGTGATCCTCCTGCCTCAGCCTCCCACAGCACTGGTGGGTAGGAGGTAGAACTAGGGCAACAACAGGAGGCCATGGGACAAGAACTGAGAAACTACACAGAGCAAGGATGCCCATGTCAAAACGTCAGAAAAGCAACAGAAAAGGGCCATCCTGCCTTCCCCTGGCTCCCACCCACCCAGGTCCACAAACCTGGCCTGCATCCACCCCCATATGCACTGTGGTTTTGACCACGAAGCCCCGACAGCCCCTTTGTGGGCTTTGAACACCACCACATTTCCCCTAAAAACTTCACATGGTCAAACACTCCCCTCCTGGACGGTGGGCAAGTTTGGCACCCCAGGCCCAGGTCTATTGTCCACCCCTAGCTATGGATCCTCCGTAGCCCCAGACCTTAAGAGACCTCGTGCCTGCTCTGGGATGACAGGTGTGACGGCCACACCCAGCTTCACCTTCACTTTTACGGATCCCAAACTTTGCCTGTGATTCTTGAGCATCTCTCCCTCCCAGAAATCCCATGCCTCCTCCTCCTCCTCCTCAGTCCTAGAAAGCATTGCAAGGTGTATTAGTGAGACAGATCACCAACTACCAACTCTCTCTTTTCCCTCTAACAGCCAGAAGAGGGCCTTGGTGAGCGACAGATTGATAGCTACAGCTGCAGCAGTCCTCGAAGTTCCACAATTTGGAGATACCGTATATCCTGACCTCAGCAGGCCGAATTCGGACCAAACTGAGGGCTTGAATTTGGGCCAATCAGCGAGCTTGAATCAGAACGCTTGCTTTGGAGCGATTGGATTGGACCAATCAGTAGGCTCAAATTTGGACCAATCACAGGCTCAAATTCAGATCAATCTGCTGACTTGAATTTGGACCAATTACTGGCTTCCTGCCACTACATAAGTAGCACCGTGGTTCTCTGGTGGAGGTGCAGTGGGAGGCTTTCGAGGCGTTCTTCAGTGCATAGATGCTTTCATTTTCAGAGCAAGTTCCGCGAAAGGGACTTTTTGGCTGCGGGTGAAGCTTCTCTACCCTTCCAGCAGTTCTTGAGTTGGATTCCCATGCTCCATCCTTTTTTTATCTGTTGGGTTTTTGAGGCAGGGTCTTACTAGGAAGTTCAAGCTGACCTTGAGCTCACTGGATAGGGTAGGCCGGGCTCAAACGCAGTAGTCTTCCTGCCTCAGCTTCCTGAGTGCTGGGATTACAGACGTGGGGCACCACTCCTTGCTATAATCTCCCTAGTTGGTTTTCTTTTTTTTTTTTTTTTTGACACTACAGTCTCCCTATGTCGTTCAGGCTGGCTTTGGTTGGTTTTTAAAACTTAACCAGCATGAGAATGGGTGAGGTGGGGGCAGGTGGGGATGGCTCTACGGAAGGGGCTTTTGTTCATTGATGTCTAGGGCTCCAGTTGAAACATCCGTTCCTTTTTTTTTTTTTTTTTCCTTCCGGTACCGGGGATCGAACTCAGGGCCTTAGTGCTTAGCGGGCAAGCACTTACACCACTGAGCTACACCTCCAGCCCTAGGGCTCCAGTTGAATTAGTACAGTGACAATGGCTGTGTCTGTGCTGAGAGCATGGGGAAATTGACAGGGTGTCACTGGACAGAGGTCCGGGGTAGCTTTCCAGGTTGTGTCCTGGACAAAGAATTGGACAAGGCAGAAAAGGCAGCGAAGGTGTGCATTTATGGAAGGTGAAACAGACTTCCCCCAACAGGGCAAGAGCGGGCTGGGGACACTCACAGTGCCCCAAAGGTAAGGAGCAGGGGTCTCTAGTATTTAAGATTCCTGGACTGGCTTCCCCCTCGAAGTAAGGCATCAGGACCATGGCCCTTTGACCAGGAGCAGGGCTTCCACTGCTGCGGAGAGCCTCACTTGTCCTGTGCATGAAGGATTGAAATGAGCACGTTCTCATCGGTCTTGCAAAGGGTGCAGATGCAAATGAAGGATTGAGACTATCCCTTTCTGACTGGTCTCCTGTGCAGTGCTCAGGTGCCTGGAGTCTTTTTGGTTCCTGTGTTCTGGGCATGGCTTCTGGGTTTTTATGTACTTTGATGCATTCTAATGTCTGCTTTGCTTCAATCCTGATCTCCTGCCTCCGGAGTTTAACACACAAGGGAGTTCAGTCTTCCTGTAGAACTTGAAGGGAGCGTGCTAGCTGAGGAGGCCTGGCTTGTTCTCCTGGGCGCCTGTTGGGACATTCGAGGCGCTGCCGGTTGGGTTGAATTAATAGCCTGATGCACGCCTTAGCTCCAGACTTCTTTGGCTTCTCGTTTGGGATCGCCAGATTTAGCAAAGCGAAATGCAAAATGCCCAGTTAAATTTGAATTTCAGATATGCAATGAATAACTTTTTAGTATAAAGATGTCCAAGTGAATATTCATTGTTTACTTGAAATTTGAATTTAACTGGACACCCTAGGCTGGGCGTGGTGGCGCACGCCTGTAACCCCAGCACTTGGGAGGCTGAGACAGGAGGATCCTTGTGAATTCAAAACCAGCCAAGGCTACATAAGTGAGCTCAAGGCCAACCTGAACCTCACAGGGAGACCCTGGCTCAAAAAGACAAAACAAAAACAACTGAACACCCTGTATTTATTTCTTAACTCGATCCCCAATGGCTATAACCTAAAGCACAAATTCTGGCCCCTAGTTCCCTGGTAGTTAGTCCTGCCCCAATTTTTTCCTCTAGAAATTTTCTTTCCAACTCAGTGGTGTTTCCTTATTAGTATACAGTTTAGTTTCCAGACAAGTTCAAATATCTCCTACATACTGCTTTTTCTTTTGCTTTTTTTTAACCCACTAAGTACTGAGGATTGAACCCAGGGCCTTTGTACTGAGCTAGATAGCAGCCCCTCCTCTTTTATTTTTGTTTTGGGACAGGATCTTGCTAAATTGCCAAGGCTGGGCTTGAATTTGCATTCCTCCTGCCTCAGCCTCCCAGCTTACAGGTGTGCACCACCACACCCACCTTCTTTTGCTCCTTTGTTCCTGAGCCTTTGCAAACTCATTTTCTTAATTGCCACATCTAGTGGTCACCCCAACCCCCAGCAGTGTGGGACCTCCCTCCTCTTCAAGCATCTCCGGTGTCCTGCAGTTACAGCAGCACCGTGTGCTTCTCTGTCAGGTACCAGCCCCTCCTGTGGGCCAAGTGCCCTTCCTTGGGATAAATCTTCTCCTCTGGCTCTGCCCATCTGATTCCACCAGGAACGTCGCCACTCTTCCGTGGCGCCGCCCCCGGCCATGCCTATGTAAGCTTTGAAAAATAACTCCACTTGCCATCTGCCCCAGGTAATCCTCCAACGCCTGTGCTGAGCATTGAACCAGATACAGTTGTTGTCAAAGACTTCATCACTTCATGTTAAGATCTACAGTGAAAACGATCACCCCACATGAAGACACCTGCCCCTGTGTGACAGCGGTGGCCAAAGAGGCCACCGTGTGATGGGTGCTGGGAGAGAGACCTGAGCTGTAGCTGCAGCTCTACCGCTGATGCCTGGCGTGACCCATCAGATCTGCACAGAACATGCTTGTCTGCTGCTCTCCAGACTTCTGTTTTTTACTATCAAATTGGGGGCTGGATTTGGCGAGCTTTAAGGCCATGTCCAGGGCACAGATTCCATTGCCACCAATACCCAAGATGCCAATGGGGCCATACAGTGCCAGAACTGAGCATTACCCTGAGGTTGTCAGGATGGGCAGAGACAATTTTCTCACAGGCAAAGTGTCTCCCTGTGTTCCAAGCTATCTCAACACTCTGTGAGACCAGAAACATAACATGGATTTTAAAAATACAAAAAAGCAGGATATGGTGGCACCCACCTATAATCCCAGTTACTCAGGAGGTTGAGGCAGGAGGATTAAAAGTTTGAACCCGTCAAAGGCAACTCAGAGACTTAGCAAGTTCTCAAAATTGTAAAGAGTGCCAAGTGTGGTGGCTCATGGTTGTAATCCCAGCATTTGGAAGGCTGAAGCAGGAGGACTGCTGCAATTTCAAGGCCAGCCTGGACTACATAGTGTGACCCTGTCTCAAAAAAAGGAGAAAAGTTTATAGATATACTGTAGTTGAGTGCGAAGGCTCTGGGTTCATGCCCCAGTACTGGAAATAGATGACAAAATAGAAATATTAATTGGGGGGTTTGTTATTGTTTTTTTGTTCTGAGACAAGGCCTTTCTGTGCAGTTCAGGCTAGCTTTGAACTCACTGTGTAGCCCAAGCTGACCTTGAACACGGGACAATCCTCTTGCCTCAGTCTCCTGAGTACTGAGATTACAGGCATGTGCCACCATGCCCAGCTAGAAACATTAAATATTAAAGTAGTCATTTACAACTGCATGTTCAGTTGCATACTTTATTTGTAATTTACATAATTATAATTTCAGTAACTTTAAACTATAAGAATGAAAGATTCCTAATGACTTAAATCCTCAGTGTAGCTCTCTGAAAACACTGTGGAGAGAATTGGAAGACAAGCCACAGGGTGGAAGAAAATAGGGCAAAAGATTTCTGATAAAGGACTGTCCAGAAATTTCAAAGAACTCTTAGACCCTAATAAAAGAACCAAGGCCGGGCATGGTGGCGCATGCCTGTAATCCAAGCACTCCAGAGGCTGAGGCAGGACAATCCTTGCTAGTTTGAGACCAGCCTGGGCTACAAAGTGAGCTCAAGGCCAGCCTTAAAACTGCATAGGGAGACCCCATCTCAAAAAGACAAAAAAAAAAAAAAAAAAAAAAGGAGAGAGAGAGAGAGAGAGAGAGAGAAAGAACCAGCCAGGTGTGTTGACATAGAACTGTAATCAAGCACACACTTGGGAGGCTGAGGCAGGAGGATCATCATTTCAAGGCCAGCTTGGACTACATAGTGAGATACTGTCTCAAGAAAGAAAGAAAGAAATGGGCAGATTGAACAGCAGGAAAAAGATCTGAACAGATACCTTCCCATTTTTACAGATGGTAAAAATGTATGTGAAAAGAGGCTTAACCTCAAATATCGCCAGGAATTACAAATTCAAACAACACTGATATACCACCCCACCCCTGGGAAAAGCCCAGTAGCGCAGAGTTCACCTCCCCAGGCCTCTCCAGAGAGGGGAGTGGTGGCTACTACGTTTGCGGGATGAGTGACTCTTGGAGGTCTTGCATTCAGTCTGGAGTGAGTGCCAATTTCTCCATGTTGGGTGTTGGTTAAATCCCCCAACCGTGAGTGTGGGGCGTGGCCCTGCCTGGTTCTGCTGCAAATCAACTTTTGTCACCATCCTTTTTGTTCTCGATCCATCTCCAACCCTACAAGGTCTGTAATGTTACAACTCTGTGGGTGTCAGCCATGTTTAAGCAGAGAAATATTGCGTCCCAGCCTCAGGGCAGCCTGGTGTGATGTGCACATCTGTAATCCCAGCACTCCTGCAGCCTTGGCCAGGAGAGTCTCAAATTCAAGGCCAGCCTGTGCAATTTAGCAAAACCCTGTCTCAAAGTAAAAAATAAAAAGGGCTAGGGATGTAGTTTGCAAAGGCCCATGATTTGATCCCCACTACTGGGGAAAAAACGGAAGGAAAAGAAAAGAAGCAAATTATAGCAAGTCGGCTGTGACTTCTCAGTGGGAAAGAGCTCTGGCATGCATGCTCACATGTGTGCACACACCCAGCTAAGCTCCCCTCTGCTTTTCAATTACAAGGTGCTAAGCCTGGTCTGAATTGGTTATCAGCCCTCCCGCCGAGCCAAGCACACCTTTGATGAGCTTCTGTTTTTGTGACACTGTGTGTCCTGTGGGGTGGACTTGAGGTGGCACCTGGAGCAGTGATGACTCACACATTGAGACCTGGCCAGGCGCAGGAGCCCAGTCTGCTGGGCCTGGGGGCGGATGCCAGTCACACCTGCTAAAGGACCCTGGCCCAGCCTTTGTCCAAGGTAAGCAGAGAAACCAACCCACTCCACAGTGGCTCACAGAGAATTATGAGAGGAAACATCCTGAGTCCCAGGAGCCCAGCATTTTAAAACGACTGCCCCTCCTAGTCGCTGCCACCAAAGCCCTCACCCCGTGTGATACAACAGCAAGCACATGGCACCACCATGAAACTGATTTGCCAACAAGAGGAAAGGAGGAGCCAGGCATGGCAGCACACACCTGCCTCTGTGGCCCCGGACTGTGAGCTAAAGTCCCCACAATCACTCTTCACCGTCCAGCCCACCTGTGTGCTAGACCCACGCATGGGACATCTGGCTGTGGAGACCACAAGGACAGTGTCACTCCTTCAGGGTGCTTGGATCGGAAGCAACAGAAGCAGCTGCAGGTGAACAACAACATGGGCAGAAGAGCCAAAGGAAGACAGGAACCAGGGCAGCTGCAGTGACTTAGAGAGCCGGAGTCATGGGATAATTCAGCCATTGGCTTTGTTTATTTTGAGACAGAGCTGTTCTAAGTTGCCCAGGCTGGGGTTGAACTTATGATCAGCCCTCCTGCCTCAGTCTCCCAGAGTGCTGGAATGACAGGTGTGTGGCATCCTGCCCGGCTACAGAGGTTTTACAGTTACTGAACCCTGAGCTCAGTACACACACAGCTTCGGTTCTCCCAGGCTCTGTCTGGGTACAGTGGCCAAAGGGTAGGCCAAGCTTTTTCTTCACCCTAGACCTTGGAGAGCTTCTAGGCAGTCTGGGTCAGGCCTGGGCTTCTCACTAAAGGCTGAGATAACTGCTTTGCTTTCCCAGAGGAGCAGGTCACAAAGAAAATTTTGGCCAGACAGATGGCTCAAAACTCAATAATTGATTTTGTTTTGTTGTAAATGGCTCAAAGGTTTCTAAAAAACTTGTAGAACTGTCAGATGCTGTGGTATAGGCTTGTCATTTCAGCACTTGGGGGGTCTGAGGCAGGAAGGGGTATACGTTTTAGCCCAACACAGGGAACTTAGTGATCTTTTGAGATCCTGTCTCAAATCTTTAAAAAATAAAAATGGGATAAAGATATAGCTTGGTGTGAAGGCCCTGGTTTTAATTTATACAGCCGGACACAGTGGTACACACTTACAATCCCAGCATCTAGGAGGCTGAGGTGGGAGGATCTCTGAATTTGGGATCCGCCTGAACTTCCTAGTGAATTGAAGGCCAGCCTCGACTACATAGTGAGACCGCGTTGCCAAAGAAAGAAAAAAAATGGTCAGAATCTGAAAGTCATCAAGTCACCCTCACTTCAGAGGGAGCTTGGAGTTCCCTCTCCAGCCTCTCGCCAGTCACCAGGTAGCCTGGCTGTCTTGCAGAGTCCTTGGTGACAAGCAACTCCCCGCCTTTTGTGGCGACCTGGGTCATGAAAAAGATCCTTTCTGGTCTGAGCCCAGATACCTCAACACCATCATTTCAGGCACATTTCAAAGCCCCAGCAGTTCTGCTGATCCTCCATGTGC
The DNA here is from genome assembly GCA_004027595.1 of Dinomys branickii. Taxonomy (NCBI): domain Eukaryota; kingdom Metazoa; phylum Chordata; class Mammalia; order Rodentia; family Dinomyidae; genus Dinomys; species Dinomys branickii. Next base: position 16,845 of record PVLD010006812.1, on the reverse strand, counting down.
AGCCCAAGGGGCTATCCCCTCTACAGAAGGGCATGGTCACCAGTGCTGCAGCAGGCGTGGCGCCGTGCAGCAACACCCAGCATTGCAGAAAGGGGGGAAAGTACAGGAGAGAGGAGAGGAGGGAAGCAAAGGAAGGAGGGAGAGGCCTGACTCATCCAATGCCTGCCAGGCATCCTAGCCAGTGCAGTTGTCCCAAGCCCTGTCCTCCAGGTCCCCTGTGATAGAAACCGAGACCCCACATGGAACCAGACCAGACCTTCTGACACGAGAGAAGTCTTCACTGGGGGAGGGACAGAGTAGCAGACTACCTAGCGGACCGAGCTAGCCCTCGAGCTGAGGAAAGCGTGGGCTTTTAAGCTCTTTTTTTTGGCAGGAGTGGAGTGGGGTGAGGAGATGTCCCTGGGCCAGAACAGCCTGAGCCCCGAGCAGCAGGGAGGGCGTCCAGGCCAGAACAGCTGAATGGCAGGAGTTGCCCGTGTCAGAATGACCCAAGCAGGTGAACTGCCAGATTGAATGAGGGCAGGGACAGCTTTTGTGGCCGAAGGGAACAGAAGTGGAACAGGTAAGGGGAGAAATACTGAGACTTAGTTTTCCCATGAGGGGACAGGCTACCTTGTGACTTATCACCTTGCCCCACATACGGCTATTCCAGAAGGGGCTCTCGGGGGCATCCTCGGCATCCTGTCCCTGCTTCCACATGATGTGTCCCTGTCCACAACCATGGACACATGCCTTTTCCTGTTTTGCTTTTATGTTTTTGAGACAGGCTCTATCTGGCCCAGGCTGGCCTTGAGCACACAGGAATCCTGCCTCAGCCTTCCGAGGGCTGGGATGACAGGAGTGCACTGCCACGCCAGGCTTTGAATAGATTTTATCTCATTCACAGCGGACTTTTACTTTCCCTGTTCTGCATATATAAAAACTAGGACCAGAGAGGCTTGCCAAAGGTCATGAACAGTCACACATAGAGACCGCAGCTTTCAAAAGGGCAAAATCCAGCCACTATCTCGCACCGTCCCCTCCTTTCCTTATTCCTGGGAGAGGAAGGCTGTGCTTGCTTTCTGGAGGTAGAAAATGATCAGGCCCAAGGTCGCTTGGAAGTGCCAGTGTCTGAATTAAAAGGCTTATTTTTCAGGCTGTAACAGCAGCACTGTGTCCAGTGGATTTACAAGGGAGGTTTCCTCTCATCCACATCAAATCCCTCACTTAGATAAGCACACAAGCTATCTGTGTTAAAAGTCTATTCTGTTCTGCTTTTGGGTGCACTCCTTAGTCTGTAGCACTCTGGAAAACAAAGCCCTTTCACAGATAGGCTGGGGAAGCCGCACCAACGTCACCCATTGTCCTTGCCGTGCTGCTAGCTGCTAAGTAGAAAAACGATGTCCCGCAAAGCCTGGCCCCAAGCACAGACTCTATGTGGAAGAACAAATCCTTTATTAGGGAAATTAAATGGCATCCTAATCAGAATATGAAATTATCTGCTAGCGGCGACCAGCACGGAGTATAAAATGCACGTGTGTATGGCCAGGCTGGCAGGGACATACTGAAGTCCACAACCAGCAGAAGGCTGACTTATTTGTCTTCCTTAAGAAATGCGTTTAATGCTTTTATCACATTTGTTCAATAACAAAAAGACTTCGATGTAACACGGAGCTGTTCAGACTCTGCAATGCTGGGGCTACACGCAACTGTGCGGTGTCTGGAGTGCTATCGCTTATTGGCCATGTTTGACAGTGACCAGTCCTGGTAAAGTCGCCATAGAGACAGGCAGGAGAGGGTTGGGAGCTCGGGTTCCAGCCTGCAGTGCAGCGCAGTGCAGCACAGTGCAGTGCTTGCTCCAGGACCATTTTTAACCCAGTCTGCTGCCAACACCTCTGTTTTTTGTAGAGTCACATCAATCGAATTCTGCTGGATGCCCTGAGCACCTACTATGTGCTGGGCCCAGAGACACACAGAAAAGTCTGACTGGTGCCCGACCTCCCCCAGGAACCATTCTTCTTGTTGCTTGATGAAGAAGCAGCACAAGGGGGCTGGAGATTTAGCTCAGCAGCATGGTGCCTGCCTGGCAAGCGTGAGCTACTGAATTGAGTCCCAGCACACCCTCCCTGACCCCCGTTGCCCAAAAAAAAGGCCTGGGCCTTGTAAGGCTGCATCTGCAACATGAATTGCTGTTGGGGGGTCTCAACCAGAGGTGCAGCAGCTTTCCTCACCCTGGTGGCGGGGAGCTCAGCTCTAACTTCGGCTCCTCGGTGGGCTCCTGTGACACCATCCCGGTTGTCAGCCAGGTTGGGGGGCGGGCGGGGGTGGAGTGGATGGATAAGGGGCTGGCTGCAGGGAGCGAGGGATGGGTAAGGGGGCAGAGGACTGAAGACAGAGCCGTTTAAGGTGTGGCAGAAGTCACCTCTGGTGGCCTCCTGCGCTGGCTCTGACTCTGTGCTTGCTCTCAGACCTGGCCTCCCTTGCTGGCAGCCAGAGCTGGGAGAGGCTGGCTGCGGTCTCAGGACATGGTCAGCTGGGAAGCTGGCCAGCAGGAGGCCTCTTTCAGAGGGAAAGTGGTCCTCCCGCCCTTCTGTCCCTCCCTCCCTCCCTCCCCCCACTGTGAATTCCCGGTGTAAGGGAGCTACAGGATGCACTCTGAATCACCCCAAACTGTCCCTCATCCTGGCTCCACAGAGAAACTGTCTCCTGTAAAACTGTGCTCTGGTCCCAAATATGTAGGGACCACTGTCTTAGAAGACAAACAGAAGGTTCAGGCTACCTTAAAAAAAAAACAACAAAAAACAACTCAGAATGCACCTAACTCTTCTCCAAATATCCCAGAATAATTCTCCAGACTTGCCTCCCTCCCTTCCTGCCTTCCTTCCCTTCTCTCCTACTTTCTTCTTTCTGTGTTTTTCTTTTTGCCACTGCACTTGCAGGACTATGAGGAAGTAAATTTTATGCTTACCTCTGGACAGCATTGTCAGTTGCTGAAGAGCAGAGACTGTGTTTTGTTTTCCTGCATTCCTGGCAGATGGCGTTGACTGCCTGCTGAGCAAAAGCAGCCCCATGTTGGCTGAATGCACTGAGCTTCTGCACTGAGCTCTGCCCCGGGCTTGGGGTGGGAAATGGGCAGATGCGCGGGCGTGGGATGACTGTGGGGATGGACTGGTGAAGGCATAGGGAGTGGTTGGGTGGAGAGATAAGGCAGAGAGGAGATGAGTTGGTGGATAAAAGGATGGATGCACAGGCGAGTGGATGGGTGGAGGGGGTAGATGGGTGCATAGATGGATGGGGCATGGGTGGGTGGGTCGGGGGAGAGGACTGATGATAGGTAGAAGGGTAGATAAGTGAGTGGGTGCACGAAGGGAAGGGTGGATAGGTGAGTAGGTGGATGGAGGTGGTAAGTGGGTGGGTGGGTGACTGGGTGAGTAGGTGGATAGATAATGGGGCACTACATCAAGAAACAGATGCACAAATTGGGAAGATGGAAGACAGTTTTGTTTTTTGTTTGGTCTTTTTTTGAGACAGGGTCTTGCTATGCAGTTCAGGCTGGCCTTGAGCTCATTTATGTAGCCCAGGCTGGTCTCAAACTCACAAAGATCCTCCTGCCTCAGCCTCCCAAGTGCTGGGCAGGCTCGTGCCACCACACCCAACAGAAGAGAGTTTAACCAAGAACTACTTACACAGTGGAAGGCAAGGGCTTAGAGAAATACAGAGGGCTGGGAATATAGCTCAGCGGCATAAGCATTTGCCTGGCAAGCCTGAGGTCATGAGTTCGATTCCCAGTACCCCCCCCCAAAAAAAGAAATACAAAGAGATGGATGCAGTTCTCTGGAACAAGAAAGGACAAGAGCAGTGACCACCTGTAGTCCTGAAGGGCAGAAGGGAAATGATTATCTGAATCTGCTGGGCAGAGCAGCTTCCAGCAGAAGCTATGCATCCTGGTAGAGGGAGGCCATGGCCCTTGGCTCCTTCTGGGCCCTGGACAGAGTGAAGAAGGCAGGGCATGGCCCAGAGAGGCTCAGCCCTTCCAGTACCAACATGCAATAAAAAAAGGTGTTGGTCTGTCTTGGTTACTTTTTTCTCGTTGCTGAGACAAAATATCCAATGCCCAAAATGAAGGAAAGAAGGGTTTATTTAGCTTACAGTTTGTGGAGGTTTCAGTTGATACTTGGCTGGTTCTGAGGTAGAGTGGCACATGGCAGAGGGCAAATGTTCATGGCAGCAGAGCACAGCAAAATCCACAAGAGCAAAAGGGAGGAATGACTGCAAGCAGCCTCTCTCCTTCCCTTACATTGTAAACAGGCTACCCCCACCCAGGGGGCGGGTAGCTCTCACACAACGTCCATGCCCTCCTCTTCCACAGGCTCAGATGTGTACAAAGTAAGCACCCTGGCTTCCTGCTGAATCACTCAGCCAAACTTCTAGACTCCCCAAGTTGACACAATGCATCAACCATAACATGGTCTAAGAGTCAGAAACCCTGATTCCATCCTGGGCTGCCCTGCGTGTGTGGTGTGAGGGCGGGTGAGCAGTGGAGGGTGTGTGCTAAGTCTCAGTTTCTCCATCTCTAAAATGACCAATTAGATGAGTGGTAAAAGCCAGGTGTGGTGGCACACGTCTGTAATCCCAGTACTTGGGAGGCTGAGGCAGGAGGATTGTTACGAGTTCGAGACCAGCCTGGTCTACAAAGTGCACTCAAGGCCAGCCAGTACCGCATAGTGAGACCCTGTCTCAAAAACACACACACAAAAAAAGAAAAAGATGAGCAATAAAATCATGTCTGTGCTCCCCCACCCCCTTCCTGCCTGACACTGTCTTCTCCTGAGCCAAAGAAGCCAAAGCCATGCTTGCCACCAGCGCCCTGGGAAACACAGATTGGAGCCACAGGGAGTCACCAGTGATACTCACATCACACGGGGGTAATTATAGTGCCAGGAAGGATGGGGAAGTCAGAGATTACATCCTGCAGACCCCTGGAGACCAGGCTGAGCATAATCACCATGTAACCCTGTCTTCCTACCCCAGTGTAAACCTAGGGAAATGAAAACCCACATACAAGCCGGGCATGGCTTGTATGGTGGCACACAGCTGTAATCTCAGCTGTCAGGAGGCTGAGGCAGGACAAATGCAAGTTTGAAGCCAGCCTGGGCAGCTTTATGAGACCCTGTCGCAAAATTTAAAAAGAACAAAGGAGAGCCGGGCATGGTGGCACATGCCTGTAATCCCAGCACCTGGGAGGCTGAGACAGGAGGATCATTGTGAGTTTGAGGCCAGCCTGGCTTACAAAGTGAGCTCAAGTCTAGCCTGCACTGCGTAGCGAGACCCTGTCTCAAAAAAGACCAAAAAAAAAAAGTATGAATGACTGAGGAAATAGCTCAGTGACAGAGTACCCCTGGATTCTGTCTCCAGTACCACAAAAGAAAGCCAAGAAAATACAAAAAAGTCCTAAGTTCTCATAGTAGAAATATTTGTAATTCATTATGGATAAGTAAAATACGGGATATCAACACATAGGAATATTATTAAAAGAAGTAAAGTATATCGTGGATAAATCTTGAGGACATTGAACACTGTGGAAGAAGCCAGTAGAAGGTCCCATATTGCCCAGTGTTGTAGTCAGGGTTTAAAAGGGAATAGATTTAATATAGGACAAATAATTTATAAGATTATTTTATAATAGTCACCTAAAAAGTTAAATGCAAAAGAGCACAGGAGATCTGTCCACACACTAGAGACCCAAAGAATCCAGCTGAGGACCTAGATCCCATGGCAATGTCCTGTACGAGTCCAGCTGAAGCCCTAGAGCCCATGACAATGTCTCATTGTCTGTAAGTCTGTATCAAGGATCTGCAGTAGGAAGGCCCAAAGGTCAGCGGTGGAAGCTAGAAACTCCGTGCCAGCGGGGTGAAGGTATGGTTGGTGAGTTGTACGTCAATAAATAAAGCTATTATTCTAGTTAAAGTTCAAGTCAGGGATGGTACCACATGCCTGTCATTCCAGCACTCCAGGAAGCTGAGGCAGGAGAATCGCAAGTTTGAGGCCCATCTGGGCAACTTAGACTTAGCAAGACTCTGCCTAAAAATGAAAAAGGCCTGGGGGTGTAGCTCAGCACAATTTCCAATACTCCAAAAGAAATGGATGAATGAGTGAATGGATGGATGGATGGATGGATGGATGGATGGATGGATCAATCAACTGATCAAGTAAATGCGACAGACATCAGGCCTCTGAGGCTCTGGAAGGCAAGCATTCTTCAGGTAAATAGGCTGCAGCTGGTGGGCCCAGGGGGGAGCATGAGGCCAGAGTCCTGCTGTGGATGATGACACAGAGTCATGTCTTCACAAGGTCCTTATCCATGGGATGGTGTTTGGCAGCAACAGTCACTGTACTTGTGATCTCACCTTGCAAAGACCCTCAGGAAGGAGAATGCCAGAGCTGCTGCAGAAAGAGTAAGGATGTTGGGACGAGTGTGTCTAAAAGCAAGAGGGAGGATTTTGAGGGTGATTCATGGCAGTGTGTCTTTTACTGTAATACATTTTTAAAATTTTAAATGTTCACTGTATATTTTGATCACATCTCATTACATATATAAAATATGCTCATATGTTCAAAGACATCTTACATAATAAATGCATATCATTGTATATAAATATTTGCTTAAAGGATAAACAAAATGCGTGAATAAAAACTGAGAAACTGGTCTTATAAAAGAGTGCTAGTGCTGGAGAGAAGCCCTCCTCCTGATTCTGGGTCCAGCAGCATATGTGGGTGGGATGGACATACCCACCCGACTATCCGAAGGTCTTTTGGGGGAAAAATCTGGGCATGCTGGTACGTGCTTAAAATCCTAGCACTTGAGAGGCTGAGGTAGGAGGATCACTATAATTTCATGGTCAGTCTGAACTACATAACAAGATCCTGTCTCAAAAAAAAATCTTGGGCTGCACAAGGCCGGGGGACATTAGTGGATGACAGAGGGCTATGCAGCCATTCAGCTCTATGAGGTGTCTCCTGGGTGACCCTGCACATGGAGGAAGGTTCCCTGGCAGACTTAGACCCACTTCCTGCTTCAAGTGCTGTGATGTTGGCAACAATCTACCTAAAGTGTCGCGTGGCTGCCACCCACTACTTCCCCGAACTTTCCTCCTGGGTACTCACACATCAAGCCATCTCCCCAAGTAACCACACCCCAAAACGTGTGCCAAGGAGCCCTGCCTCAGCAGCATCTCCTGAGTACATGCAAGGTGGCGCCCGAGTCAAGGAAGACAGGCAAAGAATAGAGGCCTGCAGACAGCTGGTCACTGTCCCCGCCGGAGCTGGTGTGATCACTAGTGTGTGCTGTGTGTTCTAGGACAATGCTAAACACCTCCAAGGTGTCAGCCAGAGCCTGGGGAGGAAGGTCCAGTCTCAGGTGAGGACATTTAGGAATGAGTAGCTGCAGAGGTCACCCAGGGATGTCGCTGCAGGTGACAAACTCCCATTGCATAATCCACACCCCCTTGCAGCCCATCCCCCACCCCCTGCGTAGGACCACGGGGGGTCCAGACCACGCCACCAAGAGGGTGGGGCCAGCAACACGTGCCTGGTGTCTCAGGAGAGGGACCGGTGGCGGGCTGGCTGTGCATGCAGGGCTCACCAGGGCCAGCAGCCAAGCAAGTGTGGGAATGTGGAGCGGATTCCATGTACAGCTCATCTGTCGTGTTCGGTAGCAGCATGTGGTTAGGGTGCAAGGCTGCAGCTTTTCTAAAGCAAGGGCTCAGGAAAGGCAGGGACGCTTCTCAGTACACAAAAGTAGTAACCAGGCAAGTGGAGAGGTGATCTTGTTTAGCAGACACCAAGCCTCAACATCTGCCAGCCGCACGAGGAGGGCGCCAGGGCACACGTCTCTGGGGCCCACCCAGAAGGCAAAGGACTGCCTACTTCTCAGCCTGCTGCTCTTGCAGGTGACACCCTGGGGTGTTGTGGGAGGCACAAGGCAGGAAGATACAGTCACAGGATTGAAGGCCATGGTCCCCCATCAGCCACCTCTGCAAACCCTACCAGATTGCAGGGCCCAGAACTTTTCAAGAAAACGGAAGTGCAAAAAAAAAGGAAAGAAAGAAAACCAAGTGCACAGCATGGAAATTTCTAATCTCCCTGCAAACTGAGAGAGCTGCGACTGGCAGAGAATGTGATGGAATCAATGGTATCTGAGGGTGACTTTGAAAAAAAGCTTATCAGGCTCCTTCGAGAGTTCACCCAGTGACCTTTGAGTGGCCTAGAAGGGATCAATACCACACAGGTGGATTGTTTGCAAACTAAAATGCTATTGAGCAAGACCAGCCAAATTCACAGCTGAGCTGATCGGCTTCCTGGGAAGGGGTCCCGAGCTTTCAACCATGTTTTATTTTTCAAACTGAGACTTTGGCATCTGTACAAAGGATGGGGCTCTGGAGGAACCTTCCATGTGGAGTGCATCTCATGTTCAATAATCACATGTGGTTGGTGACTACGACAGTGTTCCACAAGTCATGGATTCCACTGGGTTTTTGGACTTCACAGGAAATTCTGTATTCTTTGTCCTGAGTACCATTTCATGGCCCACTTTAACACAAGGTGATGTAGCTTGGCATGGAGGCATATGTCTGTCATCCCAGCAGTGGGAGGCTGAGGCAGGAGGATCGCTGTGAGTTCAAGGCCAGTCTGAACTACACAGACTCTATCTCAAAAAAAAATTTTTTTTTTAAATAAATAAATACAAGGTGATGTCAAATCTCAGGCCTTTAGCCCAAGTTCCTTCAGGGTAGATGATGCTGAATATCAATAGGCAATTTTTAGAAAGCACCTTAAAGATTTTTCCATTGACACATACTGGACTGTCAAATCAGCCAGTCCACTGGGAACAGGCCTGGCCCTGTGGGTTTTGCCTTTGAAGCCAGTGACTTTTACAGAATTGCAGTGGAGGGGAGAGTGGCTTTCCTCCCTTTCCAGGCGCTTTGGCTGTGCTATGCGATGGACACATGGTGGGTGAAAGAGAGGGAAAGCGTTCAACCCAGTGTACGGCCACGGGAGCTCCGTGAAACACAATGAGTATCATTTAAGAATCTGAGTTGCAGAAAGGAACAGAGGCTGGGGGGTGACACTGTTTATGGGGGAGCCAAGGAAGGAATTCTGTTTTTTCTTTCGGATAGTCTCTCAGTGTACCCCAGGCTGGGTGTTCATAGTGCTGGAGCATCAGGTGTGCTCCACCACATCTGGCTAACGAAGGGAGGGGTAATGTGGTGAATAAGGGGAGGTGCAGATAAAGAGCCAGTGGTCTCAGGGGGCAGGAAGACGGGCTCTACTGCCTCTCCTAAAGAGCTGGCAGGAGGTTTCAGTGTCTTGGGGCTAGGAAAGGAGACAGCACAGTTTCTGAGAGGGCTGGGCAGGGTGATTGGGACCAGGGCTAGTGAGAGGGAGGAAATACGGTGGCAGAAATGCTGAGGCCCAGGCATCAGGGGTGGGAGCCTTGTGGCAAGCTTGGAACCCCTGCTTTGGAGCAACCAGGAGTGGACTGTTCCAAGTCACTTTCAAAACTCTGTGTGAGGCAGAGAGTCAGGGCTGAACAAACCCTTCATGTGCAGTTGGTGCTCCACGCCCACAGGGTCCCATACACAGATTCAATCCACTGCAGGTGGAAAATATATACATCTTTAAAGACTGCATCTGGAAGCCTGGTGCATGGCACAGGCCTGTAGTCAGCACTCAAGAAGCTGAGGCAGGAAGATCACTGCAATTCTGAGGCCATCCTGGGCTACATAGTGAATTCAAGACCAGCCTGAACAACACGGTGGGATTCGTCTCAATAAATAAATAAATAAATACTACAGGAGGTTATAAGCAAATGCTTGGCCATCTTACCTATAGGAGGGCTACAGTGATGATGGTCCCTGCCCTCAGAACCAAGGTCAGTCTGTGGGTCTGTGTTTTTCTCAGCCCTTCACACAAGCCGTGTCACTGAATCCTCACCACAAGCACTTTGCTAGAGAGGAGACAGGCAGAGAGGTCGATGGGGGACTCACACAGATGGCAAGTGGCAGAACTGGACTGGACAAGGCCTTCTGAGAACACTCCAGGTCCCGTGTATGATGGTTAAACTGAATCATTAACTTGATTGGCTTGAGAGCCACAAGGGATTAATAAGCACTTCTGGGTATGTCTGTGAGTGATAGAGGTGCCCTCTTGGGGACTATATCCTCTCCCTGACCTATACCCTCCTTTCTTTTCCTTCTCATCATCCTTCCCTTTCATCTCCTCCTTCTTCATCTTCTCTCCTCCAGGGAGTCCCCAGCCCTTCATCTCGCTCTGCTTCCCAGGCACCATGAACCGAGCAGCTTTGCTTTCCTGTGTCTTTCTGCCATGATGTTTCTGCCTTGGAGCAGCTGACCATGGACCGAACCCATGTTATGGTTGATACATTGTGCCAACTTAGGGAATCTGGAGGTTTAACTGAGTGATTCAGCAGGAAGCCAGGGTGCTTACTTTGTATACGTCCTAAGCCAGTGGAAGAGGAGGGCATGGAGATTGGGTGAGAGGTACATGCCCCCTGGGTATCATTATTTACAATGTAAGGGAGAGAAAGAGGCTGCTCGCAGCCATTCCTCCCTTTTGCTCTGGTCGTTTTTGCTGTGCTCTGCTGCCATGAACAGTTTGCCCTCTGCCATGTGCCACTCTGCCTCAGAACCAGCCAAGTATGGGACTGAAACCTCCACAAACTGTAAGCTAAATAAACCTTTCCTTTTTTCATTTTGGGCGTTGGGTATTTTGTCTCAGCAATGAAAGAAAAGTAACCAAGACAGAATTTGGTACCAGGAGTGGGGTCATTGCTGTTACTATACCTGACCACGCGGCTCAAGAGCCTTTGGAAATGGCTTGTGGGAAGAGTTTGGAAAGGTTCAGAGATGTCACCTGAAAGAGATGTGCTGGAACGCCTTCGGTTGTTCTGTATGGGAGATTCTGGTCAGAGCTCAGAAGACCAGAAGTCCAATAGAAATCCTGACAGTAAAGACCAGGTTCAGGAGGTTTCTGTTGGGAAGAAGGACTGCATTGGTTGTTGGACTCCAGATGATGTACGTTATGGCTTGGCACAAAGTTTGTCTGCATTTTGCTCATGTCCAGAGACTTTGCCTAAGACTGAGATTAAGGGTGGCAGCGAACTGATTAATCTGGCAAAAGAAGTTTCAAGGCAGTCGAATGTTGGGCAGTGGCATGGCTGTTGTTGGGGGCTTTTAGCCAGATTTATATTGACAATCAAGAGCAAAGAGCCCAGCAGGATGATTTAAAATGTGAATTTGGCCAGAAAGGAAGCTCCAGTAAAGCTGTGGATTGCAAAGATAAGGCTGAGGAGATCTCTATTGCCATGAAGGAATAAGAGAATGGAAAAGATGGCCTGAGGGTATCACAAGCAGCAAGTCTCCACGCTTTGCAGCCTCAATGCTCTGTATCCCCCTGTTGGTGCCTTTTGGAATAGTAATGTTTATTTTGTGCCTTTAAATGTTGGAAATGTTTAAATTTCATTTGTATCAGGGCAAAATGTTATGGTTCTAACATAAGCATGTCTTTGTATATGGAAACTGGTTTAAGGAAATATGTCTGGTTGCCAAGTTGACAAGGGGTGGAATGTTATGGTTGATACATTGTGTCAACTTGGGGAATCTGGAGGTTTAACTGAGTGATTCAGCAGGAAACCAGGGTGCTTACCTACTTTGTATACATCTTGAGCCTGTGGAAGAGGAGGGCATGGAAGTTGTGTGAGAGCTACCCGCCCCCTGGGTGGGGGTAGCCTGTTTACAATGTAAGGGAAGGAGAGAGGCTGCTTGCAGTCATTCCTCCCTTTTGCTCTTGTGGATTTTGCTGTGCTCTGCTGCCATGAACATTTGCCCTCTGCCATGTGCCACTCTGCCTCAGAACCAGCCAAGTATGGGACTGAAACCTCCACAAACTGTAAGCTAAATAAACCTTTCCTTTTTTCATTTTGGGCGTTGGGTATTTTGTCTCAGCAATGAAAGAAAAGTAACCAAGACACCCCAGAAGCCATGAGCTAAATTAAACCTCTCTTCAAGTTGTCCCAGTGACAGGAAAACTGACTAATACACTTTGTGCTCTTTTTTTTTTTTTAAATCTTTCTAAGACAGAGTCCCACTATACAGTTCAGGCTGGTCTTGCTCTTGCAATGATCTTCCTGCTTCAGCCTCCTGATTGCTGAGATTATAGGCATGCACCACCATACTTGGCTATTTTTTTTTTTTTTGTCTTTTTGAGACGGGGTCTCACTCTGCAGTTCAGGCTGGACTTGAGCTTACTGCAGAGTGAGACCCTGTCTCAGCAATCAGGAGGCTGGCCTAGAACTCCCAATAATCCTCCTGACTCAGCCTCCGGAGTGCTGGGATTACAGGCATGCACACCACGCCCAGCCTGGCTATCCTTTGAATGCAAGCTTCAAATAATTTTTTCTGACACAGAAACTGTTCAAATTGCCATTCCACTTTAATGAGCATAAACCAATCTTGTAAATTATTTTTCTTTCAAAGAGTTGATCAGGGACTGGAGATATAGCTCAGTGGCACAGCGCCTGCCTGGAAAGTGCAAAGTGATGAGTTTGATTCCTGGTACCAAAACAAAAGCAAAAACATCAAAGAGTTGATCAAAGTGGGCAATAATCAGAACTGCCCCAAAGTCTGCTCAACATCTCACAGTATTTATGTGCGATGTACTTTACTGTCTAGATTAGCTGTAATTGTGAAATATTTGTGAACCCATAAAAGTCAGAGGATTATTAAAAAATCAGTTTTATAAGATCATAATTTCTTTTTCTCACATACAAAGGGACCACAGGAGTCAATACAGTGAGACTAAAGTAGATAAAGTCGTGCTGCAGTAATCATGGACACTTCTGCTGCCTGGGTCTAATTAATGTCTCTGTAATGCCTCTCACCCCTTCCCTTCCCATCTGTCCCTATGACGGCCTCTGCCCAGCCCTCTTCTTCTCTTTTTGTTTTGTTTTGTTTCTGGTACTGGGAATCTAACTCAGGACCTTGCGCTTGCCAGGAAGATGCTTGTGCTGCTGAGCTATATCCCCAGCCCCCAAAATATTTTTTTTTTTTTTTTTTGAGACAGGGTCTTACTATGCAGTTCAGGCTGGCCTTGAGCTCACTTTGTAGCCCAGGCTGGTCTCGAACTCACAACGATCCTCCTGCCTCAGCCTCCCAAGTGCTGGGATTACAGGTGTGCGCCACCACACCCGGCTAGCCCTCTTCTAATGAGCTCTTCCCCTGCTTCTTACTCCAAACCTCCAGCCAATACTTCATAATGTAGCCAGAGTAGCCAAGTATGGTGGTACACATGCATAATCCCATCACTCAGTAGTCTGAGGCAGGAGGATCCTGGAATTCTCAGACCCTGTCTCAAAAACACCATCTAAGGGCTGGCCCTGCTTGGCAAGTACAAGGTTCTGAATTTGATTCCAGTACTGGAAAAAACAAACAAACAAAACACCATTTAAGCCAAGCTACCTCCTTTGCAAAACCTTCACAGCTCCACATACCTAGCGCTGGATCTGCGTTGCTCCACAGGCCCTGTCCTTGTCACTTTGGCCTACCAGACCCTAAGTTAGCTATAATGAATCAGATTTTTGTCCTCACCCTGGCGCTGCTTGTCAGGCTCTACCTAAATGATGTCATTCATTTCTAAGGAGCATTATGCAATGAAGGGGCGGGACAGGGTTTCAGCAGGAGGGAGACCTCTGCAGGCCTTGGAGGAGGTCAAGTGTGAGCTGGAGAAAGACTTCCTGTTGGAGGGGGCAAAGCTCTTCTCACTTTATTCCAAGAGAGAAAAATGAGGGCTGGGGATATAGCTCAGCAGCACAAGCGCAAGGTCCTGAGTTCGATTCCTGGTAACAAAAAAAAAAAGAGAGAGTGAAAAATGACAGCCAGGCTAAGCTTCATCAGGCCCTGACTTTTGCCAGCCATCCTTAGTGGCACACCCTCGTCTCCTGAGGGCTGGGATTACAGGCGTGGGTCACCATGCCCAGCTTACCCTCCAAGATTCTGATACAGCATTTAATGTAGACCTAGCAGGGCTCTTGGCTTTCAGGAAGGGGGAGGGATATGTGTATTTTTCTGAGCACTTACTAGGTATGAGTAGAGTTCTAAAAATTTTAGCCAGTGTACTTAAGTGTGCTTTTATCATTGAGGTCCTGAGGCCTCTGGGCTGATGACCTCTGAGAGCAGAAAGGTGGCTGAATACCTGCCTTCTCATCTCACTCCCAAGTTCAGCATCAGCTTCTGATTCCCAGCCCTCAAAGGGGCTGTTGTATGGCAGCTACAACTTCCAGTTCTAAAAGACTGCTGGTTGTCTTGGCATGGTGAGCTAAATTCTCATTTCACTGACTTTGGTTCTTTTCTTTTTCTTTATCTTTTTTTTTAATCTCTCTCATTTGGTCTTCGAGTCCTAAATCTATGGCCCAAGAAGGGACCAATTGGTACCTTTTCTGCTTTATTTGGAGAAATTTGTGCTCTAATAACTGCTGAAGCTGCTCTCCTGGATTCTGTTTTACAGCCAACTGCGGCTGTAAGATCCTTCATAGGAAGGAGCCCTCTCTCAGAGTTTCAGAACCAGGGGTGGGGATCCTTTGCTTATTAGCATTGACTAGAGCAATTGCTGTCCCCAGGTGAGAACAGCTCCTGGTGTATTAAGAGCTGGGCAGTGTGGGGACATCTCCTTTCTTCCTGGGGCAGCTTTCCATGGCACAGGCTGTCGTGTGTTTTGTTTCCATGCATGAGGCTCCTGTGTCTCACTGCGTTTGCCCTGGTTTAAGGAGATCGGAAGAGAAACTGTCCTGATCAGTCGGGCCGGGTTTCTCCGAGATAGAGCATGTTGCTCCTCTGCTGAAGGCTCCTCCTCTCTGGATTTTGCTGGTGCCAGACCTTCAGGGCAGTGGGGGTGGTGTTTGTAGAACTGGCCGTGAAGGAGCGAAAGGGAAGGCTGAGGTTGCCTGGATCTTCAGCCTCTCCCGGCCCGAGTCACAGGTGCGCCCAGCTGTGGGCTGGACCCTGGCCAGGCCTTCCTGAGCAGCCGAGGCTTAGCTTACCCTGCCTTCCTCCTTCCAGCCTTTGCTAATTCATCCACCTGCTCATCCCCTCCTGGGCACCTAGTGTACCCACTAGGCACGCTGCTAGGCACTGGGGCTGTGCACGGGAGCCACCCAGATGGAGCACTGTCTTCTGGTGCCTTCAAGCCGACCAGAGGTAGCACCAGCTCACTGCTTAGGGAGTCTGGGGTGGGGGGGGTGTCACTGAGAGGCGCATGGAGGAGGGCAGGGACACCTTGGGGGGAAGTGTCACTTCTGCAGAGACTTGAGAGATGAGCAAGTAGCCAAGGAAGAAGAAAGAGGACATAGAACAATGATCACAAAAGACAAAGCCCAGGTGGAGGGAAAAGTGTTACCAATATTGCCTTACCAGGCATGGTGGTGCTCACCTATAATTCCAACATTTGGGAGGCTGAAGCAGAAGGATCACCTCGATTTCAAGGCCAGCGTGGGCTACAGAGTGAGTGCAGAGCCAGCCTGGACTGCATAGTGAGACCTTGTCTCAACAAAAAAACAAATTATTTGTGTTATTGTTTTGTGGTACTGGAGTTTGAACTCAGGAACTTGCACTTGCCAGGCAGGCGCTTGTGCCACTGAGCTATACCCCCGGCCTCTCAACACAAAAACAAAAACAAAAACAGAAGAAAACACCACCAAGAAAACAGTATCACCTCAGGAAAGCTTCAGAACAACCCCGGGAGCTAGGTACCATCCCTAACACCATCCTATTTTACAAACAAGGAAACTGAGGTGCGGAGGAGACAGCTAACCTGCCCTAGCTTGCATGTCAAGGGAGCAATGGAGTCACACCCTAGGCCACTTGGCTCTTGAGTCCTCCCAGCATGGGAACCATAGTGAAGGTGAAGGGCTTGCACCTGACAGGGTCGCCCCTGCAGGAGGGATGGGGCTAGGGTGCAGCCAGCCTTCCCACGATGCCCAGAACTTGTCCAAGCCCACACGTGCTTGGTGGCTACGTGGCTGCAGCAGAAGGAAGTAAAGAGGCCCGGGAAATTCCTGGTCTCCTAGGTGGTCTGCACCCCTGTGTTTTGTTCAGAGCTGTCTCGGGGTTTAGCCCAGCCCAAACCCAACTCCAGCCCTCCTGTCCCACTCCACCTGGGCAGTGGGGTGGCGGAGCAAACCCTGACATCTGGGTGGCCTTCGTGTCTCCTGCGGGGTCCTTCCGCTCCGCCCGAGCCTTGTGATGCCTGAAACCTCTGCCATGGCTCCAGCCCACTCTCCTGTCTTTTTCTCCCCACGCTGTGGCCTGCATTGTGAGCAGCACACAATCAACCCCTGTGTGCATTGTTCTCTCGCTCTTCTGTGTTCATTCATCCATTCAACTCCCCAGAATTGTCTAGAGATGACTCATAACTCAGGAGATAGTTGAAGGTTTATTGCTTTATGTACCAAAACTTAAAAAGAAGAAACTCAACACTGTGGATATTCAATATGTAAAGCAGCAACAAGCGGTGTTTTTTTCTGTTGTTGTTGTTGTTGATGTTGTTGCTGTTGTTGATGTATGCCTGTTTTCTTTCTTGTCTTTGGATTTTTGGTGTTTGTGGTTTTTTTTTTTTTTTCTGTTGTTGAGAGGATTAACTGTCTGACTAAATTTGCATGTCTATATATGGGTCCATACATCTACAATTCGAAGATATCAATGGATAAAGCAACAACTACTGTTGAGACCATATCACCTTGTCTATAGATTAGTTGTGATTGTACTATTTTCTATGATAATGGGTGTCTGTTTGTCA
>PVLD010006811.1:0-97054 GCA_004027595.1 Dinomys branickii | reverse complement strand
AATTTGCATGTCTGTATATGGGTCCATACATCTACAATTCGAAGATATCAATGGATAAAGCAACAACTACTGTTGAGACCATATCACCTTGTCTATAGATTAGTTGTGATTGTACTATTTTCTATGATAATGGGTGTCTGTTTGTCAATATGTTTTTGTACTTTTATGTTTCTAAAATAAAAAAAAAGAAAAAAAAAAAGAAATAGCATAGTTTTGAACTATATAAAGTATCTTTCTAAATGTTAAGAAAAAAGGAACCAAAACATGCAAATTGAGGAAAAATTTATGGACTACACATAACCTGTGGTATGGATATCAATCATTTGAAGGACACAATAAGATTTGATCAATAGGCATCTACTGACTGCTGCACTTTTCAAAAAATATGCACTTCTTTCAAGTGTCCATGGAATATTTATAAAAATTGATTGGGTAATAACCAAAACAAAGAGACCTTAACAAATCTAAAAGACAAATGCTGTAGAGGCCTTATTCTAGCAGTTCCACCCAACAAATTTTAATTATGAAATCCAAATCCTGAGGAATATTAAAATATTCTTATAAAGTACTATTATTCCAATCTGGTTATTCAGTATATAATAATTAAAATTAGAAAAAAATGAAAATGTTAATTGTCTAAACTTTTAGGCCGAAATAAAGGCTACTCTCAGAGGTGCGTGTATTATTGGAAAGAGTGGGAGAGAGCAGGAGGGAGGGGGAGAAGAAAGGAAGAAGGGAAGTAAAGAGACCAGATGACACATCTAACAAGTCACAGTCATACCACCTACACTGTCACCTGAATGAGCAAAGGACTAAGTAAAGTGCTAAGGGAAAGCACATGTGTAAAGTTAATAAATTGAAATAAGGTGGTTTCTAGAGCCCAAGAGTTTGTTCTTTGAATAAATTACAACAAAAAATCCAAAATACTGCTCTCACAAATCTAATTCAGGGGGAAAAAAGAACTGACAAATAAAACATGGTAAAATGTCACATGGTAAGTTATGCTCCGCACCACAACTGAACCGCTGTGCCCAGCTAGATCAGGCCCACCTCAGGCAAGGGACCTCTAACCAGTCTCTTTGCCCCCACATAGCCCTCAACAGCTCCAGTAGGCAGATGCAGCCTGCTTTGCAGGATACAGCCCGTTTTCAGAACACAGAACAGAAATTTCTGTCAAATTGTGTTTTTACAAACAGAGCTAATTCCTGGCTGTCATTAACATACTCTGTGATTCAGAAATCTCTTGAATCACCATGGTTATCAATGCTGTAGAGTCCTCAAGAGTCTCTTTTGAGTGCTCTGGTCAGCTAAGAATCTGCCTTGTTGTCAGGGAAGATAGATTATGATGAATAATGCATCAGGTTTTTTTTTTTTTTGCATAATGCACCTTTGATATTTACTAAAGAAGAGCTTTTCAGAAAAATGCAATCAAAGTAAGTCATTCTCCATTCATGGAAACGAAGCACGTCTAAGCCCAGGGATACACTGAATTTGTGTTGAATAACTACACCTCACAGAAAGTCAAAAGATGGGTTTTCCTTCTTGTTTTTATTCAGGTATATCTGCTTAAAATTAAAACTCAGTCTAACATTTACAGAGAAAAGAGCAAGATTGCAAAACATGAACCTACACTTTTAGAGGAAGAGGAAGCTGAGGCTCCAATCCTGACCAGCTCTGACTGGCCTCTGTGGCACTTGTGCTGGGCTCAGCATTAAATTTCCCCTGAAGCCCAAGTCCTCTATGAATCACTTTCCTATCACTGGACAAAACCCAATGCACACAGCTTAAGGAGAGGTTCACTTGGTTCACATGGTTAGTATGTTCAGTCCACGGTTGGCCAGCTCCAAGGCAAAAGAAACAAGCACATACATGTTGACGGGCATAGTGGAAGAAAGTTGCTCAACCCAAAGCAGCTCAAGACAGGGATGAAAGCGTCAGGAACAAGAATACCCGTTTCAGGGTCACCCCACAACACACCTTTTCCAGAACAACATATTCAGCTGTGACAGATTTAATGGGCTAAATCCAGTGACAGTACAGCACCCCCATAATGCAGTCATCTCCCCAAAGCCCCCCTCTGAACACATGAGGCTGTGGGGGGCCTCTAGATCAAACTCCAACGGGTCCTGATTCAACTCAACACCCTCCCAAACTATATTCTCCATGTTATTCTCCTGTAAAACAAAATATCAGAATTTAATCAAGCTTGTGAGGGGTTAGCATTCCTCAAATGCATATCCTGAATACTTCTTTAATGAATAAATATCATCATTTCAATCAGCAGTACCAAAATGTAGTATGAAATAAATCACTCCATCGTCAAAATGGATTTCAGTATTGACACCTAAAAACAGAAAAAAGGGCCCAAATGATCACATGCATCAACTGATTCTACCCAAGCAACACAGCCACTCTTTCCACATGTGTTTTATTTCTTTGGTTTGGTTTTGTTTAGTTGGGTTCAGCACCCTACTTTTTCTTTCTTTCTTCCTTCCTTCCTTTGTTTCTTTCCTTCTTTCTTTTTTCTTCTTTCTTTCTTTCTTTCTTTCTTCTTTCTTTTTAATCTGCTATACTCAAGATTATATTTAGGTTTAGCTAGAGGCTAGAAAGTACAAACAATTCATCCAAAGGAGCCTTGAGTTTGGCAGCATGTGTCATAGTTAATCTCCAATGAAAAGAGTAAGCATGATTCCTGAAGATGACTATTCCTAGACACTGCTTTCAATGCGAAGAACATCATTAATTTATCAAACCAGCATTCTACTGTAGAATTCAGAAGCCATTTAATTGCGTTGTCTGATATAGCAGTCATTACCTACAAGTAGCTTTACAAATTTTTTTACTTAATCAAAGTTAAAGTCAAAATTCAGTTTCTTGGTCACCTTAGCCATACTTCAAGGGCTCAGTAGCCCCAAAGAAACCATATTAAATAGCAAATACAAAATATTATCACAGAAAATTTCATCAGAAGTCTACTTTATGTGCAGAAATGGAGGTAGACCTGGGTCTGCCCAGATCCCCAACATCCAAAAAACTCAGACTCTTATCTGACATCTGCCTTTCCACAGAGCCACTAAATGGACAGTATTATGAGCACACACAGAGACCTGATGGGGGTCAGTAGTTCCTAACCTCTTCAGCACTATTAACTAGTTTTTCCCTATGAGCAGTATGACTTTTTAAAAGTTCCTCAAAATTTTTGAAATTTACACATAAAAGCTATATGTATCTACTAGATAGTATGTGATATTTTGATATAGGCACACACTGTAACCATCAAATCAGGGTAATTTGCACACACATCACCTCATTTATTGCTTCTCTGTGGTGAGAACATCTAAAATTCTGTCTTTCCACTGTTTTGAAGTACATAGTACATGCTCTATTGCCACTGTTCTGTACAAGTGAACACCAGGACTCTTTTTATCTTGTGACTTCGGGGTCTTCTACCCTCCTCCCCTCCTAGCTTGCAGCCTCTAGTAACTGCTACTCTCCTCCCAACTCCTACAAAGTCAATGTAAAAATTACATGTAGAATTTACAATGTAAAAATTACAAAATTACAATTACAATGTAAAAATTACAAAATCAATTCTAAAAATTACATGTGAGCAGCATCACACAGTATCTGTCTCTCTGTGCCTGGCTACTTCTCCACAGGGCTGCTGTTCAGAGAGAAGTCACTCACACCCAGCCTCTGGTCGTTCTCCGTGCAGCTGACCTGCCTAGGGTTTTCACCTCCTGAAAAATAGAATCAGGCTTCCTCAGGGAAGCCAAGAAAGGACAAAAATCATGGTGATGCTTAAGAGACATATGGAAAACATGTGTTCTGTAATTCTTCATGTCTACATTTCCAGAGTAGAGCTGTTTTATGTGTTGACTTTGCTGCCTAGACATTTAAATGAGTTCTGAAAAAAGAGCTTCTGCACCTGACAACTGTCTCCTTTTCCAATAGCACCTAATACTTTTCACTGAGATGGTGATGAGTGCTGGAAAGGAGCCTTCTAGCTGCACTGTATTCTTCAGTGCCTCAGCTCCTGGCTTCTAGCTTGTTGCCACTGGGAGGCTTTCTTCCACCTGAGAGCCTGCTGATTCTACCATTGTGACCTTGTGACCGCTGCTCTGAGCTCATCCCCCAAGTGGGTAACACCCTCTGCAACAGTAGGCAACATCCTCACTCCAGTGTCTGCATTTAAACTCAGGCTTCCTTTCTTTATAGCTGAGTAATACTCCACTGTAGAAAAATACCACATTTTTCTTATCTACTCCTCAGTTGATAGGCATTTGAGTTATTTCCAAAGCTTTGCTATGACAAATTGTGCTGCTATGAACATGGATACACACATATCACTGTGGTATGATGGTTTTAATTCTTCTGGGAAAATACTCAGAAGAGGAATGGCTGGGTTAAATGAGACCTCTAATCCTAATTTTTGGAGAAATCTCCAGACTGATTTCCAAAGTGGTTGCACCAGTCTACATTGCCACTAACAGTGGAGTCAAGGCTTTTATAGGTAAATGGATGTAAATAAGAGACCATACTCTAAGTGAAATAAGTCAGACACATATGTATAAACTCCATATTGTCTCCCTTGTGTAAAAACCTGAAGGAGTAAACAAACTGAAAGGTACAGTAGATATTGTGAAAGAGAAACTGCTTAATAGGAAAGAACACTGGGATGAGAGAGAGAAAGAAAGAAAGAAAGGAAGAAAGAAAGAAAGAAAGAAAGAAAGAAAGAGAGAGAGAGAGAGAAAGAAAATATATATACGATAGCTAAGATAATTGCGCTACTAATTTCTATTGGTTTACTGAAAGAAAAGTTAATGTTTAATTATTTGATCAATCTTGAATACTTGTATCTGGTAATCTGAGCAACTACTTTGAAGATAACAATATGTAATACAACAACCATTGTTGATTTCCTATCTTATTTTGAAATTCTGTATCATTTTTATAGTTTTCATGTTGTTTTGTTTTTTGTCTTTCTTTTTGCTATTTTATTTTTGTTCTTTTCTCTTTAAAATAAATAAATAAATAAACAAACTCAGGCTTCCTGACCACTTCCTCTCAGCTCCAGACCCCATGCCTTGACCCATTTCTCCTCCTCATTCCCTCCTGGAAGGTGTGGAAATGCCAGGTTATATTGTGTTTTGAGTAGGAATGGGTTTGGGGTTCATTTCATTCCCAATTTAAACATAAGTGAGGAGAAAAAGGCTCAAAGGCATGGTACCTCTTGGGGAGGAGCAGGGTTCTAAGTGTTCAAAGCATGAGACCAGAACTGTTTTCTTGTACCAAAAGAACCACTGAAGAGTGCTTAGGAAAGTAGCTCTGTCACCCCTTTCCTAGAGGAGGGCTACTGTGTTCTGTTTTTGTTTCTTCCTACAACTAAAGCCTCCTGCTGTTTCTCCTCTGGTTTTTGCATCTTTCGCCTCTGCCAAATCCATCTGTGAATTTGATCTGACTGCTTTTTATGCTGATAGAAAGCTGACAAAGCAACCTCGCTAAAAAATCACTTTCTTTTCTGATGATGTTAACTGCCTGGAAAGCTTTTTAAAAGCAACCATCCGAGTTTCATCTGTTCACACCAATGCAGAAACCCTAAAGCTCAGCTTCATGACTTTGGCTGCTTGTCCCAAGGGTGTCAGCAGTGCGTGACCCTTTTGAAGGAGAGAGAAGATGTGGAGGGCCTGAACGCTGCTTTATACATGGAAGTAAGGATGGAAAGAGTCACAGGTGTCCTTTTCATCAGGAGCCTCCTGCCTGGGCTTCGCCCACCTGCTCTGAGATACCATTTCACTAGCTGAAGACTCTTACTACCTCAAAAAGAGAAAAAGAAAAGGGAAAAGTAAAAACAATTCCCAGGCTCATCGCCAAACCAAATACATAGGAATCCCTGGGAGCAAGGTCTGGAAACCAGCAGACTTACCCTCATGGCTATTACAAGAAGTCAGCAGCAACAGGTTGGCCAGGATGTCAGGGTGTCCTGAGACATCTAGTGAAGCATCAGGAGCGCACATTTCATCAGGTCCTGTGCTGTGCATTAGAACCAGAGCCCCAAGAGATCACCCCTTCCAAGAGGGACCTGAGACAGCACTGAGTGCCTCCTCTGTGGAACTGGCTCTCCACGGTGGACAGTACACTCCAGCCCTTCACCTCTCTGGAGGTGGGTTTCTTCTTGGTCTGCAACTTGGGTTACTGGACTTCTGATGAGCTCAGGAAGTGCCAGCTGCTCAAACCAATGACAAAGCTACATGCATCATCTTATTTTGGTTGGAGATGATTTTTTA
Organism: Dinomys branickii; assembly: GCA_004027595.1. Taxonomy (NCBI): domain Eukaryota; kingdom Metazoa; phylum Chordata; class Mammalia; order Rodentia; family Dinomyidae; genus Dinomys; species Dinomys branickii. The sequence goes on along the minus strand of PVLD010006811.1, from coordinate 90,767 downwards.
TAATTATTATTCTTGTTTTACAGATAAAAGAATGAAATATTAACAGACAGACATTTACAAAATAGCACAAAAACAATACAAGCAATAAAGAATTTCAGACAAGGTGATAGAAAATTAACAATGGTAGTTGTATTACATATTGATATCTTCAAATTGATTACGCATATAAACAAATGTAGGCATGTAAGATTGATCAAACAATTACACATTAACCGTTACTTTCAATAAAGTAATAGAAATCGGTAGTACAACTATCCTACCTATCCTGTGTGTACATAAATACATATTTTCCCTTCTTTCTTTCTTCTCTCTTTTCTCTCATCCCAGTTGTTCTTTACTTTTGAGCAGTTTCTTTCCCTTTCACAATATCTATTGTACCTTTTAGATTTTATTCACTCTTTCAAGTTCTTACCCAAGTGAGACAATACAGTGTTTACACATGCAGGTCTGATTTATTTCACTTATGAGTATGGTCTGTAGTTGTAACCACTTACCTATAAAAGCCCCTACTTTTTATAGCTGAGTAACATTCCATTATATAAAAATACCACAACTTTTTTATCCATTCCCCACTTGATGGGTATTTGGGTTGCTCCCATGATTTAGCTACTATAAATTGTACTGCTATAAACATGGGTGCACATATATCGCTGTGATATGATGTTTTCAGTTCTTCTGGAAAAATGCACAAAAGGGAAATAGCTGTGTTGAATGTGACCTCTAACCCTAGTTTAGAGGAATCTCCAAACTGATTTCCACAGTGGTTTCACCAGTCTACACTCCCACCAACAGTGGGGAAGGGTTGATTTTTTTATAATTATTGATTGATTTAGTTTTCCTGATTTTTTTAAAATATAAAAATGTGAATGAAGTATTAACTTCAAAGAATTTAAAAATCAATTCAAAAGAGCAAGAGAAAAAACGACTTCAAGAAACCCTGAATTTTGTCATACATGCAGCTCACACACAGCATTGGGGAGGCTGAGGCTGAAGGATCACGAGTTCACGCCAATGTGGCTGAGATAGTTCTAGGCCAGTAGAGACTGCATACTGTATAACAAGACTAACTGGATTTTTATTAGATGAAAAAAAAAAGAAGCTAAGACTTCTTGTTCTTGCTTAGTTGGTGATTCTCCTACGTGCACATGTAAAACTGATGAAAAACCACCAGCGAGATCATTGCCTCAGAGCATCAATGGGCCCCTGTGTCTCCCATGAATGTTAGGTTGCATATCCCTGTCAGAATCAGTGACACCAGAGGCCACAATTGCAAACAGAACCAGAGAAAGAACAGTGTGTGTGTGTATGTGTGTGTGTGTGTGTGTGTGTGTGTGTGTGTGTATTTGCTATACTTGGGATTGAACCTTGCACTAAACTCCATCCCTAGCCTTTTTTTTTTTTTGAAGCAAGTTCTTTCACTAAATTGCTAAGTAGCCCATGCTGCATTCAAACTTGCAATTCTCCTGCGTCAGTCTCCAGCGAGCTTGCATTACATGCCTGTGCCCCCGTGTCCCACTAACTCCTTTAGAAATGGAATCTCTTCCTACCTTTGTCCACTCTCCACCCACATTTGAGAGAGCTCACTGTTAATCAACACTACAAGGCAGGATGTAGATGTGACACTGACTGGAATTTTCTACTGTTGAAAGCAACCCCGCAGTGACCATTATTATTATGTTAATATTTTTGCCAGCTTGTATGAATATTTTAGTGAGAAAAAGTTATAAAAACAGATTTGTTAAATCTAAAAGGATGAATATTTTTAATTCAAAATATACAGCCAAATTTCTCTGTAGAAAAACTGTGGTCTCATTGTCCATATTGAGAATTCCTATTATCCCATATTCAGATTAAAATTTGTTATCAGCCTTTTAATCTTTGCTAATCTGGTAAACAAAACATTATCTTCTAAATATATGCTCTTCTCATTATGGGTGTTATTGAACTTTGTTTTTTAATAAAATGTTATTTTCATATTCTTTGTCCATTTCTATTTGAGTGACCATTTCTGCTTAATCTTTAAATTGTTCTTTAACACAACAGATTATTTTATTATCCTTTTATCTGATATACATATATATGTATATATGTATATATATATACACAGAGTAGTTTTCTTTTACCCTGGAGAAAAATAGGATAAATTTTTCCTTTATATAGTTGTGGCTCCCTCATGTTTGTGAAGATGCTGTCTCCAAAACTGCACAAATGTTCACTGGAATTTTTTGGTTTTTTTCAGTATTTCAATCTTTACACTTTAATATTGAACACATTATTAATTTAATTTTTATATAAACTGAACCAAGATATCACTTTTTCTCAAATAGTGAATCAAGGGGACATCAAAACCTTGAATATCACAAACAACAAACGTGCATGTTGTAACATGTTTACATCACGTAATGATTTACAGTGCATAACTCACTTACGTTGTCATAAAAACCTGTGCAGTTACTGTAACAGCCAATAGGTGCTGCCCTTCTCCTGAGCGACACCATGCTACACCCTTCACTGATAGCACCTCCTATAAGGCTCTCAACATCTCCTTGAGGAAGAATTTTTCTTATTTTAAAGATGAAGAAAATGAGAATAACCTTCATCTAGTGTCACACAAGTAACAAAAGTCAACTGAAGGAAAAGCCACTGTTTACTGAATAAAAAAAGGAGAGTCAGAGGTGGGGGACCCACGCTGGGCACACCCCTAGTCAGAGATGGAATCACGAATAGCCTGTCACATGCACAGCAGCCCCTAGGCATGTTAACCTCTAAGTCATCCTTATTTGCACTTGATTCCTATCATTTTTTAAAACAATTAGGCTCCTCAGACCTGGAAAAGCATACATTTGCAGAAACTGTGGAGACAGATGTTTACTGAAATGTGGTTTTGAATTTCTCTGTACACATCCACCTGTTTACTGAGAGAAGCATGTAGTCATCACAGAAGGAGAATCTAAATTAGACCTTAAGAATAGCATAAGTGGTCAACAGGTGGTCTTCGGTATGTCCAGAGTGCCGTCTCCAGAGCCACCTCACTACCTTAGTGCAAACATGCACGTACACTTCCACATTCATGCAGCATGGACTCACCATGTGCTGGAGAGCCTAATGGCTGGGACACCGTGCCCTGGCACTGGTGAGAGGGCCTTTGTGACAATGATCAATTGTTTCTTGATGCTCAGATCAGAGATGATACTTGCAGTTTTTACCTCTGGGCATCTTTCCAGGTTCATCCTGCTTATTACACCAAAGTCCCAGTGGCAGCAACCACGCCTACGTGCTTTTACTTCTTGAACACCAGAAAGCGAACTGCTACTGTACTTCTACCTGTGCATACATCTCCTGGGGGGGCAGTAACAGCCCAGGCTGCAGTCTGGCTGACAAGCTCTCTCTTGTTCTGTAGTGTGGCCATGGCCTGGTCTGACCAGGTCTGAAAACACTGAGCAGGGTATGTCTTCTCCTTCACAGACTGGCACGCACCCTGAGTGTCCTTCCTAGATGTACTAACGACAACCAGGGTCAGCCCAAGGGCATCAGAGATACAAGAAATATGAAGATACAGCAGTCAGCACTGATTTAGGGTGATATACATAATAATCATATTCTAGCAAATATATTTTATTAAAATCATTAAATCATTTCTATTCAAATAAGAATGTTTAGGGTTCTGAATTAAGGAACTACATAAAGGGAGAAGGCACTGTCCCACAGGAAAAAGGTGCCTATACTTCCTGACAAGGAATGCCCCAGATGTGTGTAGGAGAGGAAGGAAAAAGCACAGCTTTATACTTCAGTTTTCTGGTGCTCCCCAGAGAACAAACAGAGCCGACGGGGAGGAGAGAGCTTTGGGAGGCCGGTCCTCCACGTGGCCTGCCTCTCCCTGCTTCTTTCTCCTACAGTCTGTGCATTCTGTCTTATTCAGTGTTTGTCCTCCTGGGAAGTTTCTCATATTCTCCTACGGATCAGCTGGCCGAGGGACTCTGGTTTCCGTCATGGAGCAGATGCAGGCCTAGTTGTTTCCAATGAAGATTTTCTGCTATCAGACAGCTTTGTTTTAGGAAACTCATTCAAGGGAAATACCGAAGTTGCCGAAGTTGTTTAGATGGTAACCACTAGCGGTCAGCTGAAGGCTTCACACATACCTCCTCACATGAATTTCCTGGGCCTCTGAAGAATATATCCTTCAGAAAATATATGATTTTCGTTAATGAGCACTGATAATGTTTCTGTATTCATGGAATTTTCTCTACATCCAGACTTTCAATAAGGCCTAATGCTTCCAAGCAAAAATGGTATGTGATAAAGTATTATATCTTAGCTCACTTGAACATTATTAACGGTGCTAGTTCACAAATAAACCTGGAACTCTGGAAGAGAGCTAACAAATGAAGAAACTGAAAGGCTCATTACAGCTGGTTCTCTCAGCAACAGGTATAATTTGGCACAAATGAATTAGATAACTGATTTTGAGAGAAGTGTACAAATGATTCAATGCCAATTCAGAAGTTAAAGGCTCTGATTATATAAGAATACAATGGGAAAGGCAAGTAAAGCTGTCTCACACTGCTATAATAAACTTTTCTAAAATTTCTTTAATTCAGTTGATGAGAAGCAAGACTAATATCACACACCCTAACAAAACGACTTATAACCAAACTGAGGACTTAACATTAGTTATATACATATGTGCACTATTCATAACCTTCAGCCTAACTATGCATCTGATATACCATCAATATTTTAAAAAAGAATCTTTGTGTCTCAGATCAAACTCAATCTACCCAAGGATTAAAGATACAATCTTTTCTTCAAGTTTTCTGCTGAAATGTCCATGCCTAGAATACGATTGGCCATTGGGCTGATACTCAACTAATGTTTATTGAATGTATAAAGAAATAAATTCTAGTAATGAATTCATGACTACTTCCAGTAACTTATTGTAAAATACTGAAATTAAGCCTGTAATACATGTCTGTGCCACAGACTTTTTTGGGTAGCTTACTAAGCACCCTCAAATCTCACTGATCGTTTCCCTCTGGGGTTAGTGACCTTTCTGCAAAAACCTTCTTGATACACTCTTCCCTGCATGTCATTATGTCTGGAATTCCACAAGATAGAAATGAGGTAAAAGAGTTTGACTACTTCCTGGGGATTTTCTAAAGAGACACTGAAGTGAACCTTTACTCTGATGGGTGCTTCTATTGCCATCAGTGGCATGAGAGACAAAAAGAAAACGTGACCCGACACCAGAGTCCTCACTCACCACCATGGACAAGCCAACTCTGAACTGTGGTAGCAGAAATTCAGAACTTGGATAGAATGAGAAGAATAACACCAAGAACAAAACAGGTGACCAGGCATGCTACATGAAGCAAAAGCAAAAAAGAAAATGATAAATTTTTGTAAGGAGCCAATCATCTTTTGGGAAAAATTAGGGTTTAGGATCAAATTCTTCTTCTATCATTTTTGGCTGATAAGTAATGTGGAAAATCTGCTTAATCCCGGGTCTGTCTTCTTTTCTTCACCTGCAGCAGGAGGATGACCATATCTAACAATGAGGCTGAGAGGACTAAAGAAACCAGTGACATCCCCCTCCATTCTGAATGCACCCTCAGTTCATTTGGGAAATTCTGACCATACAGAGGAGATACAAATGTGGCTGCACTGTGCCAGAAATGATCTTAGTAGTAAACATCACAGAAGAAAATAGGACCAGAGGAAGGAAAGATCCTGTCTATCATGGTGGATCTGAGAACTGGGACAGCCTCCATCACACAGAGAAGCCAAAAATTATCACCATGAAAGTCCAGGAAGAAAACTGTTGGGAGAGCAGAATTCAACCACTGTCAAATGCCAGAATGTAGACTCTATGGCTAACTCAGTTTCCTATTCTTTTCAGTGACTCACATATAAATGACCAGACAAATACAAATAATTGTTTAATGAAGGAGTCATTCTTCCTAGAACACCCTCCAAACCAAATGCCTCTCATATAGTGCATCTTACTCTGTAAAGACATTCTCCTGGAGTGAATTGCTCTGTGAAGCCAATTTTAAGTGCTGGATTCATAGTCAATGTAAAAAGCCTCTAAGAAAAGAGTTTTCATTGCCAAGAATTAGGAATGATGTACAGATAGTCTGGCTTATTTCTCAGTCTGTCTTCTAAATGGTAAGCTCTAGGCAGGCAGGAATTGTACCAGTATTGTACACCAATACCACCTGGCACCTCCCCAGCACAAAGATTAACACTAGTAGGAACTCCATAAAATATCTGCTAAAATTGAGTGAAAGAATGAATAGCCTATGTTAAAATGCATGTGACCCCTAGTAGTATCTAAAACAATCAGTAATTTAACCACCCTGGTCCCTCTTGGCCAAGGGTGCTCTCCACATGACTCTCTTCCTTGGAAATGAACTTCACACTCACCTTCATCTTGCTATTCTCATCTGCTCTTTCATATTTTATGAGATCAGCTTTACTTCAGGTGACTACCTAGATTTTGATTAAAAGATCACATAATTCCAATCATCACTGAAATTGTTTGCTCAAAAGATTGCCAATAAGTGACCAAAAATTCTGCCAATCCCTCTTCCTCACAGAAAAGGAAAACAAAACAAAAAAGTTTGTTATGAGTGTTAACTTGCTGCTATGCATCTAAAGCATTTATAAAAAGCCCAGCACACAGCATGTACTTACAAATCCATAGTTCTACAGTTGCTTAGAGTTGTTAGCTAGCATTTTCCACTTCTCCATGAAATTATCTCTTATTTTTGCCACCTCCACTGGACTGTGAATTCAGACACTGATGTTTCTCATTTTTATACAACACCTTATTTCCATCTGACATTTGGCTATAATTTGACTATAATTATCACAGTTAAAGACTGTAATTGTATCTGGCTCTTATTCATCTCAGTCACACCACATGCATCTGTTTCCATCTGACAACTTTCCCAAACAACTACAATGGATTTAAGTAAAGTCTGGGACCTTCATACCATCTCAGAGAATTGAAATCTAATTCCCTGATAGTGATTCAGTAACCTAAGAAAAGTCAAAACTATATTCCAGGTTTGAGGGATCACACTAACATGATGTAAAGGAATAAAAAGAAATAACTCAATGCTACAATGGAATAAATAGGAGTGGGAGCATCAACAGAGTTCCAGAAATGAAAAACCCAACAAAATATTAAATATAGATGTAATGTCATTCAATTTGTATCATCAGAATTGTTTGAAAAAATCCAATAAAATATTTTCCTTTTTGCAGACATACACAGATCAGCTTTACTTGATGTGACCAGTAAACTTTTACTTCAAGGATCCTAAGTTAAGTACTAAGGGTCATCATGGGAATGGTTTCCCCAACAGATTACCAAATTCTGCAAATTCCCTCTTCCTCATGAGATGTAGAAGGGAGAAAGTGAGAAAGAGAGAGAGAAGGAAACAAGGAAGGAAGGAAGGAAGGAAGGAAGGAAGGAAGGAAGGAAGGAAAGAAAGAAAGAAAGAAAGAAAGAAAGAAAGAAAGAAAGAAAGGACAAAGAAAAGAAAAGAAAAGAAAGGAAAAGCAACTGAGTTGTGGCTGACGAGCTGAGCAGCAAAAGGGGAACCGCAGAGACACCGCACCCCTTGGTGTGAGCACAGGCTGAGGGGCTCTAGGGTCAGACCCCAAAGGAGCTGTAGAGTGAACATGGAGAGGGAGAAGAAATTGGGCCTAACCGTGAAACACAGCCAGATGTTTACATCAGGACAAAAAGGAAATCATTTTTTAAAAACGAAAAAAAGAAGAAGACTTACAATGACTATTCTCTCAGAATGCCTTAAGGCCAGGCTTCCCCAGGGAACAGACTCTAAAGCAGGTGTGTGGAAAGCAGGATGAGCAGGAAAGGTGACAAGTGACAGAACTACAATAGGCACACCCATTCCCATCTCCGGGAGCTGTGGCCCCTCAGGCATTCTAGCACTGAGCCAGAGGCCGGCTCTTCCTATGTCCACAGCCAGCCTAGCCCTGACCTTACTCACGCACGTTAGCTTCCTGCATGGAGCGGACTGGTCCATTTCCCACCGTGGCCCAGCCGGCATCCCCAGGCACAGAGCAAGTGAGGTGACCAGACCGCTGGTGCAGGTCCAGGCAGTTCTTTGGAGCACCCACCACACAGACACTGTAAAAGCTGCTGCACCCATAAAATGAGAAAGTGATGACAAATTGCTATCATAAAAAAGCAATGAGAAAAAGGAAAATATTTAATTTAAAACAGAAAGTGTTTGCCAAGTAAAAAATACTTCAAGAAGCATGCATACGCAAAAGCAAGAGATCGCAACTGAACAACGATCAGTGCAAGGAAAAAACAACAAAAGCTAGTTTTAAATCAAAACCATCAATACTTGAGAAATAAAGAACAAAGAAAAAAAGATGACAAGAAACAAAACAAATATTACTAGAACAGAATTTGCATAAATGAAGGAAACAAATTAAAAGGGTATTATTACAGAAACTGTTAAAAAAATGAATAAATAAAAGCCATACCTAGACATGCTTATAATCTTTCAAAATACCAAGATTAAAGAGTCAACACTAAAACTTACATGTGGGGGACTGGGTCAAAGGGCAGGGAGGGAGGCTGCCCGCAAAGAATAAGAGTCCCACAGGAAAAAGAATCACATTGCCAGCATCTCACTTATATAGATAGACGTATAACCAACAGACTGCCGGACCAACAGACCAACAGAAGGGAAGAAGGGGGTGTGGATGGACGGACAGACAGTTGGATAGATAGAACAGATAGATTAATGAAAGAGTAATGAGCTCAGGATAAATGATTTCCAACCTGAAAGGGTTCAGAAAATTTCACATGAAATATTTATTAGAAACTTGCTTAAATACACACTACAGGAAAATAAAGAGAGAAGCCACAAAGGAGAAGAATGAGACTCAGGATCCAGTCCCATAGAGCAAGCAAGAGAAGGCAGAAAGGCGCCAGAAAACCAGGGTGGGAGGACAGCTGAAGCGATGTGAAATGTTGGTAAAATGCAGCACTGCAGACAATGCTGAATTTTTTCAAGGCAAATAAAATGGAAACAGGGAGAAAAAAAACTTGTACGTGGAACAATTTGTCATTGTTCTCAGGCTCTGTACTGAATAGTTTTCCTTAGTTAATAAGATAAATGAACCTTACTGATTTTAAACTTTTAGATGACCCTCCAGAAAAAGCACATCAGATTTAATTAAGGTAACAAAGAAGGATACAAAGCATAAAAGTGTGTAAAGGTGGAGATAACAAATGTATAAGCAGAGCAAAGGGGTGAGATACGGGCTCCTCACATCCTCCTTTCACCAGACGGGAAGCCAGGAGATAACGTCAGCAAGTGGTTAAACAGGAAGCAACATTTTACAGATATTAAAATACAAAGCTAACAGAAAGAGTGCAAAACAATTTCTGTAAGTATACAAAAATAGGGAAAGGTATTTCAAATTATTGGAGAGTAATGGAGAAAATCTTCATCTGGAAATCAATAGCTAATGTTTAATTTTAATCCATCTGTCAGTGATTACATATGCATATCTTATTTCAAAATATAGCCAAATGCCGGAAGAACAGAAAACAGAAACTTTTTAATATATTTATTTTTTCAGTGCGTAATTTGGAATTTGCCAGTGAGTAGTTGTTTATAAATACTAATGCACCTGTTTGAATGTGAAAATATATTACTTTCAGTTCCAGATACGTGATGGGAGAAATAGTAATAGAAGATGGACGCAGAGACAGACAGATAGATAGAGGAGATACACAGGTGAAATAGATGGGAGTCAGAAAAAAAAAAAATACTTCACCGATGTTGTGATAAACTAGATTGTAAACTCCACCACTTGGCTGGCTGTGTAGGGGATGAGTAAATCGCTCTTCTGTGTGTGCTGTAATGAGTCATGTTGGCATGACCTTGGATACTGTTCCATCCCCAGCCTCTTTCTCTCTGACGCTGCTCCCTTGTGCATTGTCTACCCAGTGAGTAGCTTGGTCTTCCAGGCCCTCCCACCGTGGGGTGTCTGCCTAGGAGCCAGCACACCATGGCTGCAACCTCTGAAGCCATGAGCCAGGTTCAAGCTCTCCCCCTTTATGCTGTGGACATCCTGTGTCTTTTCCCAGCAACAAGAACCCAAGGAGTACAGAGCTCCAGCAGTCATAATCATCACTTTTGATTGAGGAAAGATAGAATTCAAAAGGTAACTACTGTTGTTACTAAATTATATATTTCTTCAGGCAACAACTCAAGGAAACTAATGTTCATTAACACTGTCCATGAGCTACGAAGAGCACAAACTTCTACAGGGAAACAGTCTTGAAGAAGTCACAGAGATTACTGAGCTTGCCCCCGAGCTCATTCGTCAGTTATTTGTTCAGAAGTCACAGGTAAGCAGAGTGAAAGGTAGGGTGAAAAAGGCCACAATAACAACATCAACGAGACACTTGTTGGAAAGCAGTGAGATCCTCAAGCCTCAGTCAATCGTACAGTGACACTGAATCCAGTTCTAATGGAAAACAAGAAACACAAATCAGACTCAAGAAAGAAAATGTAGAATTAACCCAGAATTAAATGGATTTTCAGTGCCAGAAAGTATCTATGGTATCCATGGTATTTACTTAGTAGGTGTGGAGAGCAGGGAAATGTACCAGGAAGGATAGGACTGGGCATGCTGCAGCAATAAACACCCAAGATTTCAGTGATTTACAACAAAACCTGATGTCATCTCTATGCCAAATGTACCTTGTGGTTTGACAGCGAGGCCTTTGCTCATGGCAGCCACTCAGGGTCTCAGTTTCAGAAAAATTAGTTCTCAAGCATTGCTGGTCAGCAAGTCAGGGGAAAAGAGAGGTCCTAAGAGTCTTGCACTGGGAAATAAAGGACACATATTGTTCATGCTCCCTCACTGGCCAGATACAAACCTAGGACCCCCCATCCAGAGATGAGAGGGCAAGAAGAGCAATCCTGCCTGGAATGGGAGAGAACTGGAAACGTTTGAGGACCAAACTAAAGAGTACTAAGGTGGACTAGTAAGACTCATAACCAGTTATAATCAATTTAAGGAAGATATTTATGTTGGCACAAAGATATTCTAAAGAATAATTTTATGTTCATTAGGCTAAAACCTTTTATTCCATTATATTAGATACTTATGTTAGCTAGCTAACTTAATATAAAACACAATCCCCTATACAGGAAAGTATAATCAACCAAGAATTTATATTAAATTAAATTATTTACTTATAAATAGTAACAAATTAAATTAAATACTCACCAGGACTTAATAAGAGAGGTGACTCCAAAGCCAAGGGAGTTTTGTTTTTATTAGCCAAGACATTTTTATTTATTTATCCCAGGCCCCCAAAACTTTGATGGTCACTTCTAATGGAAGAGATTTGTAATTTTTTTTGTCCAGCACTAATTTTACAAGAAGATTTCTGATAATAAATATATATTTAGAGCCAGCTTACAAAGGAAAAAACCAGAATACTGTAAAAGGGCTACCATCCTCCAGAGAGGGCTGATTTTTCCATTGCAAGGTCAAGTTGATCTTGATGGAAAATTCCATCAGGTTTAAGATAACTTCTGTCTACATTATCCCTGCTGCTTCTCCTTGTTTCCCTGAGGCAAGCTCTGTAGTTTTAAGCCATTAGTTGAAGTGAAACATCATTTCCTACAAAATACCCATCACTCACCAGTGTGATGGCTGCAGGAAGAGATGGCAAAAGAAGACAAAATGGACCAATGGACTCAGCTAAAAGGAATTCTTTATAGAGTCTTATTTGAAGAAAGGTAAGGTTTAAAAGGTAAATTCTAATCTCCTCTTATAAATGGTTTTTAAGGAGCAAGCGTTTCTTAGTCATGTTTCAATATTTGTCCTTTAGTTATTTTATTTCACAGTAAAACTGAAACGAGCTATGCATTAAAATAAAGTTTAACTTATGTGTTGAGAATTATGCTTCTCTTCTTGAACCATTTTCTACCTGAATAACCCTGTACTTATGAAGTGAGAGTGAGTCTGGATGGAGCTGCTTGTTAAGCGGGTTATAAATATCTCTCACCCATGAAAACAATAAGAGCTAAGGTCGACCAAACAGATTGATGAGGCCATCAGCAGTAATCTGTTAAAGATTCTAAAAGTAAGTCTATTAATACTGTGTGTCTATTTTTTCACTCTCATTACAATTCACAAAACTATAAAAAATTCCACAATGAGAATAACATTTTAAGATATACAATTTAATTTAATTTACAGTATCATGCAATTATTTTACAGTGGTAATCACAGAGCACCTTAATATGTTTTTATTTATGTTCCATGAATGCTATGGAAAATCCTTTCCATTTTTTCATATAAAACCACAGTACCCTTGGAATGTGGTTTGCATTTTTAGCTTTAAAAGGAAGCTGGGATATCAACTGAGCAATACAGCCTAATAAACCTACTATGAGATAAACATTTTATTCTTCAAAGGCGCCAAAAAGATGAAGATATGCAAATCTGTGGCCAACTAGTATGGGTTAAGAACAAATAACATTAAAGATTGTGATTTTAGAATTTACAAAATCTCTTGCTTATGGTTGAAAATCTATTGAAACTGTTTAACATTTCCAAGCTTTATTTTCCTTGTCTGTGAAATATGTAACAATATCTACTTGGAGATTCAACCCTATTGAATAAGCAATTTTGTAGAAAATATGTATTACAATGCCTAGATATGACAAGTAGACAATGATTAATGATTTTTTAAATAAAGTGAACTGAAGTTAATTGTTCCCCATAAGTATACAAAATTGTCAGGATAGAGTAATCCTAGGTCATCTAATCCCCAGAAGCTGAGACCATTTTCTAATTATTGAGATGAAACAAAATAGCTCATGTCCAACCAGTGAAATATCCAACCCATGGTAAATACATAAAAAATGCTACCCACTGTTGGTATGTCTCCCAGAGGCCTGTAAGCCACTGAGGACAGCAGCAGTGGTCTGGTTCCCTTTATACAGTATTGCCCTGAGACACAGTGCTCAGTACCAATAGGTAAAGTACCTGACCATCTGTCTCTAGACATATCACATGCATATAAAAGACATTAAGACCTTTTTTGAGGTCTGTTCCACTACTTCTCACATCAAATTGGCTAGTAATTAATTATGTGTCTGTGACTAAATGATTCTTACATTGTAGGGAATAGAAATAGTTAAATAAAACTAAACCCAAAAGAAATCAAGAACAAGCTCAGAAACAAGTCTATGTCTATGTTAAAAGCAAAGTATAAAAATACACATTTGCAAACAGATTTTTGATAGCCAAGAATCCATCTCACAGGAGTGTAGGGCTCTAGGTATCTCCCTCTTATGACCAAGGAATTATGTAATCTATCAAGAAATAACTTTTCAATGAGTTATCGAAAGTGTTAAATAGATGCCACTACCAATGTGTTAGCTCATAGGCCACAGTGTACTGAGTGTGGTTTTGATTTTGACAGTGTTTTCAAGCATAAAATGTGATGCTTTATATCTAAATATCTTAATCAGATGAAATGAAATTACTCAAAATTACTGCAGGATCTTATTTCCTGATGGCTTTGGAACTAAAATTAGCTTTAATTCAATAGGTTATAAGCACATCAATTTGCCAAAGATAATGTGGAAAGAGGTGGAGGGAAAATGAGAACCCGACCACCCTTTTGACTTGTGGCCACCTGAACTTGAGAGAGTTCTGACCTTCAGATCAATACTGTTTCCACTGAACCTGGTGATCTCCTCAGATCAGAATGCTGAGATACTTTAAGCTTCAGGATTACACAGGGCCTATAAAATACAGCAGAAGAATGGAAGCATGTTCTGGTGAAGCCTAATTGGATTAAGGGAACAAATAGAAATGAGATATGTTTGTTTTTCATAATAACGGCCTGCAGCCATGCTGTCATCCTTGATGATTTGGCGGTAGCACTGAGGAGCTCTTGAAGTTGCACTGGTCTAGGCCACTCTGTGGGAGCAAATCTGTTCATTCAATCATTTAAATAGAGCACTCCTGAGCTTATCAGAATTGTCAGGCTTCCAACACTGGAAAGCATTAATAGGAAAATATTCATAATACTGAACACCTTTTGGTCAGAATAGCTAAGCCAAGGCTATGTCTCTATAGTTCTAAACAAGAGAAGTGATATCAAAGGACTGCGTAGTGTAGCTTATTTTTGTGCTTATTGATAACATTCAGTCATGAGTTTGATGCAAAGTGGGACTGCAGGGAAACCAAAAACTGAGGAGGAGCCTGTTATAGATGCCAGTCCAAGCCTAAGCAGCCAAGAAGTTAAGATGGCTGTGGGAGTGTTGGAAGAGGAATGGGCATAATTTCCCTTTGCCTTTCACTCAAGTAGACTGAAAACAGAAGATAATCTGGTCTTTGGGCAGGTGCTTGAGAGTTGAGGTGTTATTGTCCATTGTTCTGGGAAATCTATTCACAAATAACACGACTGGGTAGTGAGTACAGGAGATAGAGAATGACCCAAGACAGGAAAGAGGGAACTGACAAAAATGTGTCTGGACCTCACAGCACCACTGAGATGTGAGTTAAGAAACCCAAGAGGCAACTTGCCTTATGGACAGCACCTTGTACCACCTGCATGGCAGAGATTAGCTGGGTGTCCGGGGATCCTCTTTGAAAAAATAAGACATCCCAGGAGCCTAGAGAGAAGAAGAAAAGAAGAAAAGTATCACTGATTCTACATGGCAAGTGGCATTTGTGACAGTAGCATGCACCAGTGACTGTACAATCACAAGTATTTGCCTCTAGGTGGAGGACTGAGCTGGGGAAAGAAGACACTATCTTTCTATATCATTCTTTTAGAAAGCCCTGAGGTTACATAGATGGCCTGAAGCCCCGGAAGATTTCAGCTAGGTTGCAACCTTACACCTGCCATTTAAGCAAGTGAAAACTCACTTTCCACTTCAGCACCATTTCTGAAGATGATGAAATTCCTCAGCCTAACAAAAGACACTCTTTATTCTATAGTGGAAAGAATACATACTGTGTAATCAGGTAGAAATCTTGGCTCTACTACTTCCTTAATGGGTATTGGAGCTGAGTTAAATTACCTTCCACAACTAATATTGGTATAGAAAAATCCGTTAGAGATTGAATGGGAAAATATCTTCTAATATGAATAATGGAAAGGTAACATGTTGATATCATAAAATGCAGATTAATGAGATCCTACTATGTACCCATTGAAATGGCCCAAACTCAGAAAACTAATACCATCAAATATGAGCAAGTATGGAGATCATAGAAAAATTTAATTAAGATCCAGCTCATCGTTGTTTTTCTTGGTCCCACAGCTTCTCTTGGATCATGCCTTTAGTGTTGTGCCTAAAAAGGTACTGCTATACTCAAGGTCAAATTGATTTTCTTCCGTATCATCTATTGAAGATTTAGAGTTTTGGGTTCACATTTTTGTTTATTACTCATTTGAAGTTTGTGCAAGGCCTGTGCCTACTTTCCTTTTTACATGTGAATCTGTAGTTGTTCCAGTACAATTTGTTGTGCAGGTTATCTTTTCTCCATTGTACTTCCTTGGATCTTTTGCTAAAGATCAGTTGACCCTACTCATATGGATCTCTTTAATTTCGTAAATCTGTCTATTCTTTCACCAATACCGCACTATCTTAATTACTTTAGCTAAAAGTCATAATTTCAGGTACTATCAGTCTTCTCTGTTTATTCTTCTCTTTCAAGAATGTACTATTCATTCTGAATCTTTTGCACATTTTTAAATTGGCTCATTCATGTTCTTATTAATGAGTTGGAGAATGTCTAGAATAACTTTTATAATGGCAGTGGTCTTATTTAGTTTGGCAAGTTTTATTTTTGTTTTCTGTTACTGGGAATTGAACCCAAGGTGCTGAGCTATATCCTCCCCCCTGTACCTTTATCTTAACTGCAAAGTATTATTCAGACCAATACTGACTCCTACATTATCTTGACTTACCATTCTGTATTCTTAGTGTCTGCATTAACACCCAGCATCCAAAACAACCATAGCCTCCAAGAATATTACATAACCCCACAATCCAAAGACTATGAGGAAAACACAGTCAACTTGAATTCAGCTTTAAAGTTGAATTGATATAGGACTTTCTACCAGGAATTAATTAGGTCAATATCTCATTAAAATAAGAAAATATCTAGCATTCCCTCCAAATAGTACTTAGATTATGCAAAATCATACAGGAGGTTCAGTGTAAAATGCAACCAAAATGCGAAGTCTACACTGGTCAGTAGGTACTACTGGCCATTTAGCCTTACTTTTTTCTAGTTTCATTTCAGACAGAGTAGCCAAATGTAAGCTAAAAATTGTTCAAAAATGAGATTGTCATGGTTTCTAAGACTCCAAGAGAAAAGACACAGATGTGAAACACTGCAAGGTGATTCATGTGCTAGATCCCCAAAGTTGATGTGTAGTTGCATCCCTCTAAATCCCTCCCCTTGCCTCCCTCCTCACGCTGAGAGGCCAGGCCACTTGGTCCATCGTTAAGAATGTGCTTTCTGTGGTCAGCCACACTGGGAATCTCAATCTTTAGGTAAATTGATTAGTTTTCTAAATCTCAGTCTCTGTCTTTTCAAATGGAATGATAACATTTATCTTAGATGATTGTGAGAGTCACTGAGATTGTATGTATAAAGTGTCATGCATAATGCTTCATACAGAGTAAGGGATGTTACACTGAATGGTATTAGTTTTACAGAAACTGCACAATCATTCCCATTTCCCTTGTGGATTTGTTTATACATACATTCACTCATTTATTCATTCAGCTATACAGACACTGATTCACTTAATCATCATAACATAAAACAGTGAATTTCTACTATGCACTATCCACTTTACCAGGAACAATAAGAGATCCAAAAATAAATTAAATATCCACCCCTACTATTGAGGATCAGAGCAAGCTTTATCAATACTATAGTGTGAGCACAAATGACCATAAGGAAAGGACAAAATGTTATATGGCACAAACTGCACTCACTGGAAGTTGGAAAGCAAGAGGAGTTTTTATTATCAGGGAATGGGGCAGTTTTCACAAAGGAGATACTTTGGGATAAAGCTTGGGAAAGGATAGGGAATTGGACTTTTGGAGTTGAAGGGGACAAGGAATTGACACACAACTTACTGATCTTCTCTTTGTACATAACCTCTCCACTACCATGCTGTCATCTTACTCTGGAGAAACTGAGACCCAGAAGGGCATTGGCCCCAGCACCCAATGTTGGTTAGCAGCAAACACAAGCTGAACATTTAGATAGACTAACTGCATCCCAGAACTCATCTGCTTTCTTATTAATGCTCACTGAATAGCAAGCGCTGGCTTAATGTCCTGTTTAGAAATTCATTTTCCACATGTCTATTTTAGCAGAGCTCAGTTACAACAGAACCTGACCACCAATAATCCTGTTTGCATTTGGCATCAACCCCAATACAAGGCTAAGGCTGAGATGCAATCTAAATTGAAGCATGGTGCTCACTCACACAAATTACATAATTAATCCCCATTACTACTCCAGTATTGATCTTGATGTCAAGATTAATTCCATACCCAGCTATTTTTCCTAGAAAGGTTCTTTGTTTTCTTATACCAACACTTATTGTACCGGTCTTACTCTGACAAAATCAAACACCTGGATATGCTCAATCTTACATTTTTACCTTGGAACCAAATCATTGAATAGAGAAGTGGATTTTTTTATAGTAATAATCCACAGAGAGCTGTGGACTTCATACAAATAAAAAGGTCAATATCCAAAGCAGGGTGGGGGCAGGTTTCTGGAATTCAGAAAAGTTTAACAGGAACTTGACAGATCTTCATGCAAAAATTAAATTCTGGTGTTTGACAGCTTAGGACTAGAACTAATTTGGGGAAGAAAACAGGCAAAAGTCTAAATCCCAAAATTGTGGCAGTTATAGTTAGAAAGAGACAAAATGAGATTTTGTCAGACACAAATACAGTGAAAGCAATTTTCTGCTTTCTCACTTTCTTCCTCTGTTCCAGTTCCCATTCAGCTAAAATCTGTACTAATAATTGAGCTCAAGGCGCACCAAATGAGCCTGTTTGGAGATCTCCCATTTCACCATACAGACCCTTCCAACCCCAGGCCACAGTGGGGTAGAATAGAAGCCGCATGCTGAGCTGGGCAATGAAATGGAGCTGCTGGTCTCAGGGTCTGCCTTGGGCTCAGGCCCAACAACTTAATAAATATGATCACACATGGTTCACATGTGTTTCTCAGCCTCTCTGCTCTGCACGCTTATGCCAAATCTAAGTTAGTGTGCTGTTCACTTCTGTTTTCCCTAACTCGCCCTGCTCTGTCTCCCTCAGGAATTCCTAAGGACCAGCGGTTGGTATGCAGGCATAAAGCTGGTGTTGGTGAAACTGCAGGTCATTGAGAATATCAAAATCAGTCCACTTAATTTCTAATACCAGAGAAATATGGATTGAAACCTCAGCTCTGTCACTTCTTAGAATTATAAACTGGGTAATTACCTAATATATCAATAAGGGTCATGAGAAAAATGAGGCTACAGAAGTCAAATGAGTTAGTAGAAATGAGTCTACTTTATGAATCATAAAGAAATGGGTAGGGCTGGAGGTATAGCTCAGTGGCATAAGCGCCTTCCTGGCAATTGCAAGGTCCTAAGTTCGATCTCTGGTACCACAAGAAAAAAAAAAAAAGAAATGGGTAAAACTGTCATATTGTAGAAAATACATTGACTTCAGTGGAATGCTTTAAATACATAATCTTCTTAGTAGCAACTTGATTCACTGTTTTGAGTTTTAATATCTATTTCTGTGAAATGGGTGACGAATACCTTCCTCAGGAACTGTGTCAAGTTTCAATATGATAATGCTTTCAAGTGTCTAAAAATCCTACTTGTTTAATGAATGATTATTTGTATTATCATATATGTGAGTTTTACTAATATTACTTCTAGTCTGTTAGTGCTGAGCAAATAGGACTGATGAACATAAACACAGGGCCTGGCACTTTGGCAGTGGCTGTCTTCTGACATTGTTGTACCAGCCTGGTACATGGCACCAAGCTCTAAGTGTGAGGTACAAAGGCAGAGGCTCGTGCAAAAGAAACCACATGATATTAGAGCTTGTGTGACTGATTTATTTCATTTAACAATATGTTCTTGAGTCGCACCATTTACCTCTGAATGCCTCAAGTCTATATATCTTTATTGCAGTGCACTAGTCCATTCTGTATAAATACTATGTTATCCTGATCCAGTCATCTTTTGACGGACATATACTCTGTCTCAAAAGTGTAACTATTATAAATTGTGCTGCTATAAGCAAGCTGCTTTTAACTCTTGGGAAAATACCTAGAAGGTGGATAGCTATGTCATGTAGAATTTCTATTTTTAATTTTTTGAATACATAGAAAGATAGAAAGAAAGAGAAAGAGAGAGCATGCAAAATGGAAGCTAGATGCATAGGAATTAGAGAGAAGTTCAAATAATTCCCCAAATTACTCCATTGTTTCAAAAATATTTTAGTATATATAATAATTTGTTTCATTTATGCTACTAGTTCCTCTTACTTAGTTCATTAAAAAGAAAGTTTTGTGCTACTACCTGTTTGTTTCTTCTTTCCAAGAGAAAATCTTATTCATGCCTTGTACTCTAACTACTCCGAATAGGGGTACACAGTGTACACAGTGTACTGTCCTCTTATTTTGTTATGAAATCTTGTTCTATTTTTTCCTAAAAGAAAAAAAGAAAACAATGGAAGGTCCATAATTGAGCCTGACTGGGCGGCAGTGTCCTGAGACCTCCCCTCCTGCTGGGATTCTCTGCTGAGACCCTTGCCTAGGAGCAGCATCTGCACATGGACGTGGTCAGCCAACCCTGGACCTTGGCCCTGCCGTTCTTAAGGCAGGTACCAGTGCTGGCCACAACGAGCCTCTCTGCAGCATCTCCCACCCCTCCCTTACTGCACCCCACCTTGTCTCCTTCCCAGACCCAAATGGTGCCTTTTCCACATTGAGGGTTTGTTTTTGTTTTATTTTTGTTGTTGTTGTTGTTTTTGGTAGACCTGAGGTTTGACTGCAAGGCCTTCATGCTGAGATGTATACCTCAAGTGCTTTTTTCATTTGTTTGAAATAGACCAGGGTCTTGCTAAGTAGCTCAAAATGCTGGGACCGGTTTTGAATTTGCAATCCACCTGCCTCAGTCTCCTAGAGTTCTGGGATCACAGGCACGTGCCATCATACGTTGTTTTTTATAATGTTCCACTGTGAGAGAAAACATGCGATCCTTATCTCCTTGTCTTTCTATGTCTGACTTCTTGATTTAACAGAACGTTGTCCTCTGCTATGCATTTTAGGGTGAGTGCCCCGGTCCCATCTTCCTTCTGGCTGAACGTACCTCTTGTGTGCATCACCACATTTCCTTCATCTGCTCATCTGCATAAAGGATGAGTTCAAGGCACGGTTCTTGAGAAGAGAGTCACAGTTAATGTGGGTGGACAGGAGTCTCTTTTTGTATGCCAATGTCATTTCCTTCAGAAATGGGGTAGCTTTATCACATGATAATTCTCGATTTCAGTCTTTTGAGGAAACTCCATACTGTTTTCCATATCCCGGCACCATTTCAGCTTGACTCAATCACTGGCCCTGACCAGGCCTTGTCTCGGAAAGGAGAAATCCCCAATATTCATAAAACCCAAACAGGGTGTGTGCAAACCAAAAAGTCAAATAACAACAAAGCCCACTGTACCCTTTATAGGGGTTGCACATAGGGAAAGGATCCCTGTGCCTGAGGCTTCAAACCTCTCACCTTGAAAGGATGATAAAAGGTTACTGTCCCCAAACGCATGATCTGGAGCCCACTGCAGATAAGAAGTCAGGCCAGTGTCCTCTCGCTCTAGCTTGCCCAAGTAGTCAAGACTATGGTTATTACCCAAGAAATGAAGTGGCTTAGCGCATCACAGAATATTTTAGTTGGTCAGTCCATAACTCACATATGTACTAAGTATGCAGCCAGGATCACAGGGTGCAAAGACATGCTTTTAAGGAGCTAACCATTGAGCTCATATTTTGCTTGACACACATTCACGGGTCAGATTTATTTCCTTTATGTGCTTCTGTGTCTTTCTTATAGACTCATTCCTCCAAATCTAAATTGCTGGACAACGTTTTACATTAATTCGCTACTTCTCATGCATTCTGAGGAGCAAACGAAAACTACACATAAATTGCATATATTGCCTTACAAATTAGGAGACTTGGTTCCTATTCTGTTATCCTCTGGTTGCATAACCTAGAGCTGTATTTTTTCCTTTCACTGAGCCTCATTTAAATTCCAAGTGTATCAGAGATCTTTAAAGTCTTGTTCTGGACTGCAATATAAGAATTCTTTCAACAGAACCTCTCTTACA
Source organism: Dinomys branickii (assembly GCA_004027595.1). Taxonomy (NCBI): domain Eukaryota; kingdom Metazoa; phylum Chordata; class Mammalia; order Rodentia; family Dinomyidae; genus Dinomys; species Dinomys branickii. Next base: position 69,300 of record PVLD010006811.1, on the reverse strand, counting down.
GACTAAAATCTCCTCCACCCTCTCTCCCACCAGGGGCTAGTTTTCTGACTAGTAGATTACAATGATTTCAAAGAATAATTCTTTTTTGGAAAAACTGCTGAGAATTTTAAAATTCAATATAGAAATACTGATAAAACCAAAGACATTTTATGCAAAGCATTTGAGCAATGTTTTATCTCTTTCAATGTACTTTAATGTTCATTGACCCATTTTATCTTTGGTGAGCCAGAGTAATTTATTTAATTAGCAACATGTAGGCAAAGATAGCCTTCTACACACAGTTATAAAGCTGCTATTAAGTGTGTGCTAAAACTCAAGTTGTGCTGGCTGCTACAGACAGTCATAATTGGGCTTTCTTTCCCTCCCTGCTAAACGTTCCTCACGTATAAGACCAGACAGGGCAGAACAAACAAATCCATAAAACCCTGTGCTTTGCTGCAACCCAGAGAGGTTTTCATAAAAACAAATCATTAAGAAAAAAGGAAAAACTTCTTAGCAAGTCCTTCCCCTCTCTGGGCCTCAATCTCTCCATCTGTAGTTGAAGGAGAGTAAATTGCTCCTTTTCCCATTCTAAGAGCAATCACCGTATCTCAGCATGGATGAGTCAGGCAGAACTCAGACTCCTCCCTCCCTCGAATCAGACAGAGGAGTGGCTGGGGTGACATCCCCTGAGGCCAGTGTGGGGCCAGGAAGGACATTGTCATGAAGTAGAAGAAGTTTCCATGTCATTCAAGAGTCCTGGGCATCGTGAAACAACTCTGTCCTGGACTGAATAGTAACAAACATCATGTATGCAATGACCTGTGATTTCTTTGTGGCGAGCACTCCACCGGAGAATCCACTGGATTCTTTTAACTCTCACAAGAACTTGACGGTAAGTATTATTGGTCCCATTTTACAAGTGAGGAACTCAAAACTCAGAAACATCTAACAACTTATGTGGGAAGGCAAAGCCAACAAGTAGCAGGGCCAGGATTGTGACATGCCCTCATCTCAGGAATTATTTCTTATTTCTTTCTGCACTTCAGTTTCTCTCCATCTTCCTCTACTTTGTGTTGCTGTACCAGAATATCTGACACTGAGTAATGCAGAAAGAAAAGCAGTTTATTTGGGTCAAGACACTAGAGGCTGGGAAACCCAAACACCATGGTGTCAGCATTCAGCAAGGGTGTGGTTGTGTTGAGAAGACCCAGAGAACAGAGGGGAGTGTGTGCATGTGCTGTCACAACCCCGTCTCTCGGGAACTGGTCTTAGGAGATCTGACCCTCTTCCACAGGGGTAGAAATGATTTTCCAGAGTGAACACGCTTGTGACCCAGTTATCTCCCAGGAGGCCTCAGCTCTTAGAGACCCAGCACCTATCAACATCTGACACTGGGGACCAGTCTTCCAGCATGATAACCTTTGTGGGACAAACTATATCTGCAAGGTCGTATTCCCCCTAGAATTGATGGAATTGAACTTACTTTATTACAAAAGTCTATTAAATCAGAAAAAAAAATTACCTTGAAGAAATATCTTGTGAATCTAAGGAGAAATAATTAGTTTTACTAGACAAAATTAATCCCCAAATTTAACTCCGTAAATTCCCTGTCCATTCTCTAATGAACACTTCTCAGTCTGAGACGTGGACTCCTCACAGGATCAGAGCAACTGGCACATTCTCTATACCTCTCTCAGTTCCCTGGCCTTGGCTTGCTTGTCCCACCAAGGGGCCAAGGTAACAGGATGTGGTAATCTTCTTGGGTTGTTTGGTCACAGCCTTGTTCTCTCTAAGCAAAAATCAGGAAAAAGCCAGTTCTCACTCTCTAATTCTAAGAAGCATTCCCAGAAAGATGCACACTGTAATTTGTTCAGAGAAAACAGCACAACATAGAGGAGGTCTGGAGTGTAGAGTGGACACAAATACCACATCAGTGAAAAGAAATGGTTGTGCTGCTGTACATTCTTGGAAAATTTTCTACCTCTGACTTGTAAACACATAAACCATCATTGTGCATTTCATTCTTCACCTTCTGTAGTAAAGGTCATGCAGTCAAACTTTCAGACCCACCTATAATTAGTATCAGGCATAGTTTATCATTGTTTTCATGTATGGTCTCTCACTAAGTTATTAAAAAGCACTTCTATGGAAGACAAACCTTTTTCCCATGGAGAAGGCAAACCTGCACGGAAGTACATGCTTTGCACTAAATTTTGCCATTGGTAAATGATCCAGCTGACCAGGACCAGGTCTTCTAACTCCACACATCACCACATTACTCCCTTAGCCTGAGTTAGTTCTATGCCTGCTGTCCGTGGAGATGCTTACCTGGCCAGACTGCTAATTACCAGCCAAAATGGAAGCATTGCATGAGACATCCATATGTCTCCTCAAAAGGGAGGGTGTTTTCTTTTCTTCTCTTTTCTCCTCCAAGCTCAGACATTTGTTATGAGCCTTACTGAGTTGAGGTCATACTCTAGACTTTGCATGGAGGAAAACCAGGGGACTCTGCCTCCTCTATGACTATATCCTTGGGTAGGTACTTCCTGCCTTCCTTTTACATGGGAAAGAAATAAATACATATCTTGTAGAAGCCTCCTACTTGGAGATATCTGTTATTCACTTCTGAATATGACACAACTGAAATCATAGCAGACACAACTGTCTCCAGAGTCTTATCAAAATTGGATAATGTAGTTAAGGTCAACAGATGTCGGTATAAATAGAATAGATAGAATCTGTTTTTCTCCAACTGAAATAGCACCACCTGTGTGTGTGTGTGTGTGTGTGTGTGTGTGTGTGTGTGCGCGCGCGCATGCGCGCTACCTTATAAACCTCACTGTTCCTGCTAAAGGACAGGGACCTCATCTAAGTATCCTCTATGCCTTAAGGAAACATCAAGGAAGCATCTTGGTGTGTCTGAAGTGCAGCCTGGACTAGCGAGATGAGCGTGAGGGTCTGCGCCAGTGCCAGGACCTGAGAGTGGAAGTGTTCTTTAAGGTTACTGCAGACTGAATCAAGCAAACTTTGACTGAAACCAGGGGTCATATTCTCTTTGCTTGCTGGAACACAGGAATGATTATCGGGACTGCATGGGAAAAGGATGTTTGGTCTTGGAAATTGAACTGATTATATTTCAAATGTAAATGTGTAAGCTAATGTAAACAAAAAGTAATTGGATACTGATTATTCTTTCTTCTTAATGTAGAACAGGGAAGCAGCTCTGAGATACAGCATATCACAAGGTGAGAGATGAACACTCTGGTGAATATTTAAGGCCCTTTGGTGGCAAAGAATGGGGGGAAGAACAGATTCTTTTAAGAATGATTCTACATAGAAAAAATGTATATGTAAATATGACTAACCATTAGGATCTACATTATGATAGGCCATAGGATTAACTATCTACCTTTATTTAACATATGCATATATGAAATATATATATATATATATGTATATGTGCACACTTAAGAAAAATTTCTGTGGAGAACAGCATAAAAATAACCCACATTCATAGTTTACTATTGTATTGAGCACATAGAATACATAGGAAAAGAAGCAAATGGATTGGCTTCATAAAGGAAGAGAGGCCTCCAGAGAGAAGCATTTGAATTACATTTGAATAATGACTTTTTCTGGTGCAGTGAAGGGGACACTCTAGGTAAAGAAAACACTGCGGTCTTTGAGTTAGGGAAGGTGTAAGCCTAGAGATTTGAAAGAGCCTTTAGTATGTAAAGAAGCAGCAAGTTACCAGGTCATAGTCCTCCACATTACCTAGCTGCCCACCCATGGGCAGTGTTTTCTTTGGACAGTAAAATCCCCAGAAGGCTGTAGAGTTCTCAGGCTTCCTGCTTATATCAGCCACACCCGGATGAAAAGAAGTGAGAACAGTTTGTACTACTTCAAGTTTTCCTGAATCTCTGGAGGAAGGTAAAAGTAACAAGCTCTGCCACATCCCTAGAGGCTGAATTTTCTTTACCTCTTCAGAAGTTTTTGATGTGTTCTTTTTCCCATCTTAGATGTTTGCCAGGCAAGTGGAATCAAGAAAAACCTAGAGCTAGGGGAACCTGGGGATAAGGGGCAGGAAATGGCCCTCTCAGAAAACACGTAACTTTCTAATGGCATCGTTTCATTTTAGACCTTCAGTATATTTATTAAAAATTACTTTCCTGAGTTTTACAAATGATACATATATATAAACATATATACATACACATATATATATTATAACAAATTTAAAGCCGGAAGAAAAGAAAGGGATGAAATCATCAGAGGCCCTTTGAGAACGGGAAACCACGTCGCCACCTCAGAGGCTCCCTCACTCTGACATCAGTAGCCTACCCCCACTGCAGTTATCCCACACCGTTCTTTAAATTATGAATCTCTAATCATCAGGTTTCAAGAACGTGATGTTTAACTATTAGCACATTGAAAGTATCCACGGTAAAATGTTGTCCCCCCAAAATGAGCACACAGCAGTTGAATAAGTCTGTACAGGTGTGATGAGTATAAACAGAAAACGATTAAGATAGAAAGTGTTCTCAGGGGATATTGTGATATATAGGCAAGAGTATTATTCCCAATCGTAGCATTCTGCTATTTTCCGATTAGACATTACATATACCATGATATACAAGTATATGTAGTATGATATACAATAATAGGAAATAGATATTTTGCAAATCAGAGGAAGACCAAAAGACAGAGAGAAGGGGAAGAGAGAAGGAAAGGAGATAAAAAGGCATTAAGATGTGTTATGCACATGTGCGAGATCTTCCCAAGGAATGGAAACATCACCTACTGCCATAAAATTGAAAAAATATGTACAGTACAATAAAGTATTTTGAGACTACATTCACACAACTTTTATTATAATGCATTGTTATACTTGTTCTATTTTATGATTCATTACTGTTGCTAATCTCTTGCTATGGTTCATTTGCAAACTAAATTTTTCATAAGTATACATGTGCAGGAAAAACATAACATATAGCAAAATTGCGTGCTAACCAGGGTCTCAAGCATCTGCAGAATATCATGAACATATTCCCTACAGATGACAGATACTACACACATGTGCATGTGTGTAATAAGAATCCAAAAATTCTTGAATATTTGCTAGACGTCCACTGTCTGCATATAGACTGAAGAACCTCAGGCCAAGAGAAGCACAGCTGGACAGCTATGAAAAGAGCAGTTTTCAAAACACGCACAGGCAAGAATCCAGCCAATTTTGGTGAGGGGGACACCGGGGACCCTAGGGTTGCTATATGACTGAGACGTACTCCCAGACGTTTCTATTTTTTTATCTTGCCCCTTTCAGCCTCAAACTTGGAAAGCTCTTGAGTCAGTCTCCTAAGGAGCTGGAATTACAGGCATGCCTGTAATCACAGTGCCTGGTTGACTGCCAAACTTTTATCAAGCATAGGAGAAAATCCTCAATGTCTATGCAGCACTTTCAGAACAAACTATAAAGTCGCACCTTAATAGAAGAGCTATAGTTTTCCTACACAAACGCCATCTGAGCTTGCTGAAACAAAGTCTGAAAAACAAGCTTCAGCAAGAAAATAATCTTTTGAGTGGGAGGATCAAGACTCAATACTTTGTATACGAAATTTTAAGAAATCATGTCACTCAAGAGTGTGGCATTTGCCTTATCCAAAATCCATTTTAAATTACAGAAAGTGCTCGTAAGCCCACCTTAAAAAAAAATACCCATGAGAAAGTTAGTCTAATGTAGAGACTAATATTTGGAGGTAGAAGAAAAATCAGCCTAACAAGGAAAGAATAGAAGAATTTTTTAAAAATAGGATTTGTAGCATTGAAAAATAAAATATACAAAATTAAACTAGATGAGCTTAACAAAACAGTAAAAATATCAGAAGAAAATATCATTGAACTTAAAGACATAACCATAGAAATTATCTGAAAGTAATGCATAAAAAATACATAACTGATTCTGATTTGAAGAAAAAATAAGAACTCATTGGTTTGTGAGACAATACCAAGTTAGCTACCACAGATATAATTGAAGTATAAGAAAAAAAGGAAAGAAAAGGTGCCTAAATAAATAATGGCTAAATATTTCTCAAAATTGATGAAAATACCAATCCCATCAAACTGAAAAGCTCATAAAACCCAAGCAACACAAGTATGAACAAAAACCACATCAAGAAATATCACAATTAGATTGTCAAAATCCAGATTAAAAAAAGAAAATCTTGAAAGCAGTCAATTTTAAAGATACACTGAATGCAAAGACACATAAGAAACTGTGAACTACTCATCAAAAACTATACAAACCAAGAGGCAATGGCTTGATAGCTTAATCCATTGAAAGCTTAAAATATTTTAAAGAAAACAATGATTCTAAGCCTACAATTATACTTACAGTGAAATTACCATTCAAAAAATAAACCAAGATACTTTATCAGAAAAAGAAACTCTGAAACAATGTGCTTTCAAAAACCCTGCACTCCAAAATATATTAAAGTAAGTCTTCAGCAAGAGAGAAAAAGTCTACCCCAAATAATCTACATGATATTTTAAATAAGTGCTATATAACATATTAAACAATAAGTACCATATAGAATTTATGCTAACATAAAAACATATCTTAAAAGGCACATGACTGAGAAAAGTTCACTGCTATTAATACTTTAAAATATATCAAAAGAATTATTCATTGAAAGATAAAAGTTTTGAAATAAAAAGAAAACCAGAACCCAAAACATAGATTTTAATTCAGAATGACAATACAGGGTTTCTAATATTATATGTCTCTAAATAATATTATAGGGAGAAGAAGTCTCATACTGTAGACAGAAAAAGACCTCATTAGGTTCTCTGGCTTATCCTGACTAAGAAGGGTTAAAATCCTACTAGAGAGAGCAATTGACAAAATCAGAAAGTGGATAAGCAGAGCAGCAAGAGGCCAGGCAGCAGGGTCTCACCAAGTCAGCCTACCAGCCCCTCCCACCTTCAGTAAAATGCAAAAGAGACAAGGAGGTCCACTTAAGACTCTTATATAGAAACATACGCATATATATGTTTCCCCACCCTAGGTCACTATATTACTACACTAAATATACATGCATCCCCTTACTAACTCAACCTTGTACCTAAGACCCCTCCTATTCAACCCATAAATTCCAGAGATCAAGCTCTGACAAGGACGAGAGGCCCACTTTGGAATGTGCACATAGGCAGTGCCCAGGGATGAGCATCTCGGGACCTCAGGAACCACCGATGACATCCACAGAACCAGTCAGCTTGTGACAAGTTCTAGACACTTACCAAGGAGGAAGTGTTCCCCAAAACATGAAAAAAGCTGAGGACAAATACCCACAGGTATTTGCCTTTCCAAAGCCCCCTAACCAGATTTCACGGGGCAGCTTTCTGTCCTCTGCTTCTTTCCTACAAAGAAAATGCTTTCCCTTTCACACTTTGTCCATTGGTCACTGGTGCTGAGTTTATGACCCAGTTGGCTATGAAGCAGCAGTGCAGTGCACACCCTGGACACAGCAGTATCATTTCCAAACCTATACACCGAAATCAATATAATTTAAACAGATGAAAATACAGCCTCTTTGGGGGATAATTCAAACAAGTAACTTTCAAATAAAATGTTTTTTTAAAGTCCCATTTGTGATAAGAATAAGAACCTAAAGATGTAGGGATCACTAACAAAGTATGTACAATGCACACAATAACTAAACTATAAAATGTTGCTGATGGACTAAACTTTAAAAGTATTCTCTTTAACAGTATTCTCCTTAAAGTATTGTCTCTTTAAAAGTATTGTCTCAACCTTAAAAGTATTCTCTCTCTCAAAAGTATTCTGCTCAAATTAATCTATTTCAGAAAATCTCAGACAAAATTTCAGCAAGTGTGTTCCAACAAATGTAAAGTCAATTCTAAAATTTGTATGGAAATGCAAAGAACTTGGAGTCAAAAATAAACATTGCTTCATTTCAAAACATAAAAATCACAAGATTGTTGCTGGTATAAGGATAGACAGTGAGACAGAGTGAGTCTAGGTACAACATATACACATACGCGCAGTCGAAAGTCAGTGGTTAAGCCAGGATGACTCTTCTCAACAAAGAGTTCTGAAATAAAGAATGTCCACATATTTTAAAATGAACTTCATTCTTATTTCACACTGAAGCAAGGAGATAGAAGTCAGGCAAATAGGGCACCAGTCCTGAACAGTTGACCTAAAGTAAAGTGAGTGTCAGGGAGTAGGTAAGTGAACACAGGATAAAGTCCAAGTAGCTAACTTAAACAAACTGAATATCATGGCATAATGAAATGCAAGGGACAAAGAACAGGTCCCCAACAAACGGGAGAAGCCATGATGGAAGTGAAACATAAATGAAGCAGCTTGCTTTCTGTCAGGCTCCTCACCTTGTACCATGCCCAACTTGAAGAGAAAAACTCTGACAGACAACCAGTCTGTTCAAACAGAAGGCCCCTCACTCAGCTCAAGAGAATAAAGTAAATCTGTTTATGGGGATGGCTCCCAGGCCTAATTCTCAGGCTTACAGGAAACCTCGTGAGTCTACAGAATGTCACGCTGTAAATCAGCACCATGCTGTGGTCCTCCTGCACTTCCCTCCCCCAGAGGCACCAGACCTACCAATCACCACTGGGAAACTTAAATTTTCCGCCTTCCTCAGTGGAAGTGCCCCCCCCATACCTAAAACAGTCTGTAAAGTAGGCCCCCTTCCTTTGTTCAGGGCCCTTGACTTTCTTGCCCTTGGCCAGGTTGCTCCCAGCCTGAAATAAAGATATCGCTCTTTGCTTCAATCTTGCCTGTCCTGGTTGTCTCAGTTGCTACTCGGGGTCTAGCCTGATACTTTCCAGACAGCAAAGGCCTACCTGCAACCAGGAGCATCCCTACTTGCTGTCACGTTCACTGGTTCCAAAAACTGTATAAAAGGCCAATGGACTTAACCACCTATGGTGTCCACCTACCTTATGGAACCACTCCCTGACAAGCACAAGGCTTTTCCTTTCATTTTTTCTATTAAACATACATTCAATCACTCCCCACTGCTTGCTGCTGGCTGTTTTGTCAGCTTCAAACTTTGTAGCCCTCCAGATAGGACTCAGATTGTAGCTTAGGAAAGAGCAGGTTACAACATTATAAAAAAAAGTAGCCCCAAATGAGTCACACACTCAGTGCTACTGGATTAAAAAAAGGATTAATGTTTGTGACTGAGGAATAGACAAAAATATTTTAGGTAGAACTTAGCAAGTTTAGATTTCTGTTCTTCAAAATACAAATGGAAAAATAGGCCATATTCTGCTTTAAAGCTTTATATATATATGTGTGTGTGTGTGTGTGTGTGTGTGTGTGTGTGTGTGTGTTCATCTATGTATGTATATAGTCCATATGGATATAGATAAAGAGTTAGATGTAAGGACACATATCTACCTATAGACACACATAGATAACAAAACTCTTGCTATGTATACAAAGAATACAAAATAATACAAATACAAAAGAATACTAGAATCATATTGAAACATAGTTTGACAGTTTCTTATCAACTTTATAACATTTTCCATAATGCTCAGTAATTCCATTCCCAGGTATTTACCCAAGAGAAATAAAAACATATCCATGCAAAGATTTATAATACATTTTTGTGGCATTAGTAGTAACTACTTCAAAATTCAAATACCCACCAACAGATGATAGATAGGTAAAATTTCAGATATCCCTGAATTGAATATCAAGAGACAATAAAAAATGTCCCGTTTATATATGCAACAGCATGGACAACTCTCAAAATCATCATGCTGTATCAAAGAATGCAAACCTTGTGATTCCATTTATATAAAACTCTAGAAAAGACAAATGTACTCCAAATCTAATCAAACAAAAACTAATCTAAAAGACAAATTTAATCTAAATTGGTTTTCACCTGGCTCCTGTGACTGGGGACATCAGGACTGACTGGCATGGGACAGAGGGGAACTTCCTAGCATGACAGAAACAATTGATTTTTAGATTGGTGGTCACACTCATCAAAATGTGCACATACAATAGGTGCACCATATGTAATGACTCATAATTTATAACTCAGTAATGTTGCTCCTTTTTAAAAGCACTATCTTCCTCTCCTAGCTTGTACTTCAGTGTTATGAGTTTATGCTCTGCATTCAGAATTTTACTTCTGTGCTCTTTCTAGAAAATAGGTACCCTTGTTTAAAATAAAATATACCATTCATCATTTAAATAAAAGATTTATGCCAGCAGAAAATAAAATATTACAGTAAAAATACTATGTGCATCAAGATCTCAGTGTGGAGCCATCAGTGCTCCACACAGTTGTCTCTGGGCCACAGATGACATTAAGGGGACAAAACAGGGTGACTCAGAGGCTGGTGGCTGGCTGCAGAAGGACACACTGACCTGAAGTTCTTAATCCCACCTGCTGCTCAACCGGTGCTTTCATAAAGGATAGTTTTTGTCTTTGTCTTTGGTTTTGTTTTTGTTTTGTTGTTTTTGTTTTCTGAAGCCTTAATAGGCAAGTCAAGCCCTAGGCACTTAGTTATTGATCAGTCCAAACTGGCCCACAGCATCACTAGCTGCTTCAATGTCCCTTTCAATTGCTGTCATCTAAGGAGGGAAGGTAAAGCTCAACATTGACTGGACTTCCAACATCAAAGGAAATGTGGACCTGGATTCTGGGTCTGTAGTCTGCACAACCATTCCACTAATAGCCCCTAAAGGGACACCCAAGAGCTAAAATTACATATATTCCCCTAAGAAAGTGAGACCCCAGGAGAAAAGAGCAATTCTGTGGTGTATCTGAGGGAGCAACATCTCACGCTTTTGACTGCAACAGCACCACGGGCTCAGTTCTCAGCCTGCTCTTGTCAACTGCAGCAAAGCGAGATGTGCTATCCACAGGATGGAACAGACTTTCAACTCTGGTAAACACATACCAACAAATCCAGCTGATGCAAGGAGGGAAACAGCGTGTGATTTCCCTTCAAATTCCCGTGAAAAGAATAAGACTGATAAAGGATAAAGCCTCTCTTTTAACTTATTGAAAGTTTGTAATTTTCAAAAACAAATTGTGTAATGGAATTTAGGGCAAATAGATGAAAGTTACAGAGACAGATTTTGTCTCAATGTAAGGAGTTTCTATCCTGGAAGGTGGGATGGAGATGTGTATTCACACCAAAGTGGGACAACCTCCATTCACTGGTAACCGTGGGCAATGACAAGTCACTTCCAACCATGATTCCACAATTCTTTCCCTTAATCTTGAAGATTGTATAATTTTTTAATTCATCTGAGAATGATGGTGATAATAAACACAAAACATTGCTCATGTGATTGCAATTCTAATTTTCACTGTCTCCCATATAAATTTCTTTGACATCATTTACAATATGGATTTAATAACATTTCACTAAGCAAATAAAAATCCTGCCTCCCCATCATTCTCCAGCTCTAATGATATGCATAAGACAGAAACCAACAAATTTAGTTCGCTTTGGAAATGAGCTCAGTCCCTATTCAAGAGAGTCCTTGAGATGTACTCTTCGCATATCGTTGTTCTGCAAACATAAATCTCTAAGAGGAAGATCAATCATACATTCTATTCCTCAGAAGACCCTGGTGATACTTCTTCCCTGCCAATTGAAAGACTTAAATTCTTTCTATTCTCATCTTGAAATTCTTTGAATTTTTCCTGTTCTTGTAAATGGTTTCAATCTCATTTCTCCCAAACGGCATTTGGGAAGAAGATGATCACAGGGGTGCCTTTTTTTTTTCTTTTGAGAACTAATGAGAAGTCTGTAAAGTAGGTTGTGCTCTCAGGGAAAAATAGTACTGGAGAAGAACTCAAGTCAACAGCATTCATAGTCTTTAAAATGGTCCCTCCTTCAAATACAAAGAGAACAATTACACATAAGCAAGTTTAATTTTTTAAATGCTGCTCCAAATTTCAGTTGGGTTTCAGCAAGACCCACTTGTTTATGAATGTGCATTTATAGTCTGAAACTGAAATACCAATTCTGTGAAAGCCAGTAAATTTCCTCCTGCTGATCCTGACCTGGCTAGGGAGGAAGGAGTTGATGGTGAGGACTAGCCTCCCCCTCCTGACTGGTGGTATTTGAGGCATGGCCCTGCCCTGGAATTGCCCTAGTTCTTTCATGTCATGGTACAAACCATTCAACACCTCCTCACTTCCAAGGAAAAGAGATCAGAGATGGTGGGTAATGGCTTCTCCTGGATTTGTTCAGTGCAGTTCTAAAGTGGGGAAACTCATCTGTCTTCTCCTAAGCAGTACATTCTCTTGCTGGACACTCTGACTCATCCTTCCTGCCTTCCTCAACTCAGGCTGCAGCACATGAACACAGATGGCTGCTTATCACCAGAAAATATTTATTTGCACACTTCTGGATGCTGGACAACTTGAGGTGAGTACTGATGAAGACCCCATACTGGGTTGCAGACTGCAACACTTACCTGGAACCTCATTTTGCAGAAAAGGTCAAGAGAGATTTCTGGAGCCTCTTTTGTCTCTTCCATGAGGTAAGGGCCTCCCTGTCCCATGCCCCCTGACTTAATGACTCTCCAAAGGCCACCCTTCCTAAAACCATCATATTGGGGTTCAGATTTCAGCGCTGGAATCTAAAGGTGACACATTTGGTTCATAATACCTTATGTTCAGAAAACCATTTGCAGCTATGAACTTTAACCCAAGTAGAATAAATATGTAAAAGAGTTGTATTTAGAGCTCCCAATATTGCCAGCTTTACAGTTTAACGATGTGCCTTCTTATCCATTTATTTAATTTTCAGGTAAGTCGTAAGCAGATCGTGTGATATTTCTGACAAACAGCTCTCGCAGCTATTTAACTGGCATCCCGGAACAACTCTCCTCTCTGTCTTCCTAATCAGCTCCTCTGCTGGTAACGCTGGGAGGAGGCGCAGCGAGAGGGATTAGGTAGGAGGATTTAACCGCTCATGGCTAAGTTAACTGGTCTGAATCAGTGCATGCTCTTCAGTAAGAAGCTCTTCAGTTGAGAAGCTCTTCAGCATTTCTCTGGACTTGGACACTTTTATAAGGGTAAAAGCAAACCTCAAAAAGTCATGAATTACAAAGACTCCGTTCACACTAAAAATGATTTCAGATACCAGCTAGGGTTCCTATCATATTTCTCAATGTGTCCTGAGAGGCAACCAGCATATAACTTAATGGTTGTTTCCTAAACAAGTTGGTAGCAGCCCAGAAAAATGAGTGCAGGTGAAAGCTAGTCTATTCATTATTTATGAAATCAGATGGTGTCATTCATGGTTAGCAGCACATGAAATTCATTCTGGTCTCTCTCCTTTCTCATTTTTATTTTTGTATTTTCTTAGTTCCCAAAAGGAATCAATAAATTTGAAGTTAGCAAGTGGACAATAGCTTAGCTAATGACTAACTGATCTGAAAACCATCACCTTCTCTTCCGAAGGAAGTATTTCACTTGAAGCAGAAATAGACTTTAACTGCTGCCAATGCTCAGACATCTGCTGGAAATCCCATATCTCCTCCATCTTCCAGTATCAAATGGCCACACCCTGCAAACACAACACCATTAAGGAGATGTGTTGGGTGGCATTTGCACAGATGGCAGTTCCATGTGGGTGGACCCAGAAGACAGTATATCCACTACCTCCTTAACACCGAGCAGCCTCCTTCTCCGAAGCAGTTCTGTCAAGTTGACTCTCACCATTGACTTCTGTCACCCCTTCCAATGAATTTTAAGTGTGCAAATATTCAGAAACTCTCTGAAACAAGTATCTGGAGACTGGACCTACCTAGGCATATAGCAGTTGCCGTGGCCCTTGGGAATCTTTGACCTCAAACCCTTAGAGGCTGAAATGAGTTGATTTCCAATTCAGCCTCCTCTGGATCCTAGAATCGATATTGGATGCAGGCCAGGGAGGTACACACAGATTGTAAAGTGTAGTGATGTTTGCTGTGAAAACAGTTCAGGTGCTCAAAGTTTTGATCATCTTATTCTGCTCCAGATCGACACTCATGAGAGCTGATTTTCTGCCCCAGGCTTCCTGTGCCTCTGCAACTTTCGGCCTGAGCTCCCAGTTTCTTCCTAATCAACCAACTCCCTCCCTCACCGGATGTTATCTTCTATCCTTCAAAAAACATTTGTCATGATTATAGTTCTTACATCAATTACTACCCAGTATGATCTCTGAAAAAAACCCTAAGTAGCCATATTTTTATTTCGTTCCATTTTCTTGCTTTTCACTCACTACATTGATCAACTAATTTGCAATGAAACTTCAAACTCAGGTCTTTGCATTCCTAAATCTAGAAAACAAAATAGCCTCTGAGGTACAACTTGTCCCCTTTTCCAGAGCTCCTCAAATGTTAGGAAAGATGCTAGGCTGCACTTTGGTTGACATATTTAGTACACAAATACTGGAGAGTAATATTGGGCCCTGAAATCAAAGCTTCCCAAATCATGAGTCTGGTTGAAGTTGTTCTTGGGCCAGGGATATAGCTTAGTAGCACAGCGCCTGCCTGGCAAGTGCAAGGCAGTGAGTTCGATTCCCAGTACCTAGAAAAATTAAAAAAAAAAAAAAAGGGAGAAAAGTTGTTCTTAATAGTGAGCTCTGGGCACAGTCAGAAATGAGTGACACAGTCATGAAGTATGTTTTCTGTTCAGCACTCAGATGAAATGCAGATGCAACACGTCATAGCCATTGCTGACCTCTGTCAATCAACTACAACAAATAATTTTGCCAACTGTCACAAGGTCTCTGATCCCAGTTTTCTTCCAATTCTGAGAAGCAATAAAACTATCACTTTTTTTCCTAGAGTCTCAACATTCTAAGAACTCTATAAAACAGAATTTTTGAAAAAAAATTGTGTTGAATGTCACATATAGAGCCACCCCTTTAGTAGAATCTTTAACCTTGAATATTTAATCTCTGAATCATTCGAATGAGGAACTGACTGCCTAAGCTGAGCAGCTGAGACCTGGAAGAGGGTCACAATTCCTTGTGACTATTGTGATTATCCATAATTCCTTGTCCTCCTGGCAGCCCTGGGGACAGTGACTGTGACTTGAACCAGAGCATTAATGAAACCCAGGCTGGGGAATCCTCCCTTGTGCTCCCATAATTCACACCCCACACCCCGGCCCGGCCCACGTGCTATCTTGGTGTTGAACGCACCTATCCTTCCCCTCCCCTGGCCTTGGACAGAGGCTGTGTTCCCACCCATAATGTTTAACACATGCCAGGCATAAGTGGGATCATGCTAAATGATTTTCAAATGCCTCCATGATATCCATTTATTTAAATTAATTGGACTGGGACTGTTAGTAGACTACTACAATTGCAAGGGACTTGGATACTGCGTCCACCCTGTGTCACTTTTCAATCTGTGCAGTCACCATATGTAGGGCAGCCACCTCTGTCAAGGAAACAAGGGCTGCTCACCAGGGCCTCCTCCTAGTCTGCATCTAGAACACACACTGCAGCCTCATTTAGTGACTGTGGAACCGAAAGGCATGTGCAAGGCCCCAGAGGATGCAGTTGAATTCACTCAGCAAAGAAAGGTTAACACATTATGAAGCCTCCACTTCATAGCAGTGGGGAAATTTAATAGAAAGCCTTCCAGGCGTAAAAGGATCTTCTACTGCAACTGCAAAACAGGGAGGAGGACAGGGATAAAAGGAGCGAGGAAGGGAGGGGAAGGGGAGGAGAGGAGAGGGGAGGAGGGAGAAGGGAAATCAGAGGAAAGAAAAAAGAAATGAAAGAAATATGCCTTACAATTGGCACCTTCCCTTGGATGTTCAATTGTTCCACTGACAGCATTTTTAATGAAAAAGTCCAAAGAAGAAAGATGAATTGAATTTACAAAAGAAATTTACAAAACTTCTCTCTTAGAATAAATGAAGACATTTGCTGTGCTTCTCAGAGGTAAAGAAAGACAGCAGAGGCCTGCAACCCTGTGCTCAGACTTACTGGACAGATCACTGAGGCCCCAGACACTGCCGCACAGACTCAGGATCCAATGCCCAGAGGCCTGGCTGTGCAGCCTCTTAGAAGGAGGTGGTACCAGGAGGTTTGGGGCTCAAGCTGTGACTCACGTCACTGGGTATCTGTGCTCCTGCGGAGTGATGCAAATACTGAATTTCCAATTGTAAGTGAAATTACTTTATGTATTTGCTAAACAACTATTTGGGGGATGTCTTATCTTTTTATTTTTTATTTTATTTTATGAAAAAAATCAAACAAACTTTCAAAGCAAAATGGAGAATAACAACAGTTAATCCATTATGTATTGTTATGTTCAAAGCAGTTACTCGGAGTACATTAGGGTAAAACATTCTGTTCTCCTTCCCCACCCTAACTCCTCTCTCCTTTCGAACAGCGTCTTCCCATTTCACAATACCTGTTGTACATTTTGCATTTTATTTCCTTCATTTTCTCACACCAGTGAGACAGTATAATATTTATACATGTGAGTCTGATTTATTTCACTTACGATTATGCTCTCAAATTGCGTTATGGCTAAGTAACATCCCATCGTATAAAAAGACCACATCTTTATACCCATTCCTTGATTGATGGGCATTTGGGTTGTTTCCAAGGTTTAGCTATTACAAATTGTGCTGCTATAAACATGCATGTGCATATATCACTGTGGTATGATGCTTTTAATTCTCCAGGGAAGATATCCAGAAAGGGAATACCTGGGTGCAATGGGACATCTAATCTTAATTTTTCAAGGAATCTCCACACAATTTTCATAGTGGTTGCACCAGTCTACACTCCCACCAACAGTGGAGAAGGGTTCCTTTCTCCCCACAGTCCCACTAGCATTTATTATTGGTCAATTTCTTGATGATAGCCATTCTTTCTAGGGTGAGATGGAATCTCAGAGTTGTTTTAATTTGCATCTCTTAAAGGACCAGTGATGCTGAACATTTTTTCTATATTTTCCATTTCTATTTTTTCATCTGAGAAGTATGTATTCATCTCAGATGTCCAGTTTTGGGTTGGGTTTTTGAATTTGGGTGGGGTCTGATTTTTTTCTGTATATTTTCTGAATATAAGTCCTTTGTCTGAGGGACAACTGGCTAACATACTTGCCCACTCTGTGAGTTGCCTTTTTACTCTGTTGGCTCCAGAACTCAAGACAGCATGTGGTATATAGTAGGCATTCATTAATATTAATATTGCTAATATTAATATTAATAGTGTTGATATTAATTAACATTGACATTGTGAACACTTAACAAACTCTGAGATTACAATTTTACACACCTGAAGCTGAGGTTTAGAGACTTTATGAGGCCTGCCAAGTTCCATGAGTGTCACGGTTCCACTCAGAATCATTCAATGCATGTATTTTCCATTGTCCAAAGCAGGCTCCAGACTGCAGAAGAGGGACATGTTTTGAAACATGGCTGCAGGAGAATGGAGATCAGAACTCATGGGAGGACAGGGCTCTCTCACTGTCCCACTCATATGGGCAGGGCCTGGCTTGGCCTGAGTCTCTTCAGGGGGAGCTGAGGACGGATGGGTCACACACCCTGCCCAGGTCTCCTGCTCTGTCAGCGAGGGGAATGGCAGAAATTAAGAGGAAACCACCGAAGTCCTGCAGATGCCCGCTGCCTCTGCTGGCGGCCTTGCTCCGGCCTCTTATTATTTTCCAAGCAGCAACCAGCCAGGACACTGTCCAGCCTGCCACTGCCTCCACGTCACAAGCCATGCCTTGCTCCTCTGTAAGGCGGCACATGTGATGCCATCATACCTTCTCTTCTTCTCTGAACATTAAGAATGTATGGTATGGCTTTATCAGCCTATGGCAAACAATTTGCACGTCTAAGTGGCCAACCATATATTCTGCTCATGAACAATGTTAAGCTTGTGAGGAGGACTGGAACAATAACATAATCAACCAGGTGTGGCACTGGTTGTTGTTAGCTTGTCCTGGTGCTGAGGTAGGTGCTGATATAACCCTGTAACATAAACCATCCCCAACCAGGCTGGAGAATGTTAGTGTAGGCCCATAGAAGGGACACAGAAACACAAACATTATATCAAAGGTTGCAACTGTGCATGTTCCTCACTCAGCTTTTCGATGTGAATCCGCTGAGTCAGTGCTGGCAGGAATAAAGCTGCTGCCTGAGAGAAAGGCCAGGAGGTCCCTCTCCCTACACAAAAACCCCATAGCAGCTATGAGTAAATGACCGGCATAATGTGGATGGTGAGTCAAATGACTAGGGATATCAGCCTGAAGGACGTGATGGTTGTTTACATAGATCCATATTTTTAAAATAAAAGCATGCAGAGAGATAGTCTACTTGGAAGTCCACAGTCTGGAGGCACATGCAGTCCATACTAGAGCGGGCAAGGGTGCCGGCAGCTCCCTCCCGGCCTCCTCGCAGCACAACTCCAAAATGAGCCGGGTACCGCAGGCTGTCCTCTCCAGATGTGCAAGGAGAGGAGGATGTGCAGCGAGGCAGCTCCATCGTCCCCCAAGAAGCTTCCTGAGAGGCTGAGAGTGAAATTACTGTTCTTTGTAATAGAGAGGTGGTTGATTTTGTCTAAATCTTCTGTGCTTATGTACTGACATCTCTGAGAATATATGTATTGGCACGGAGTGTCTTGCCCGTGTGATTTCAGGTATAGAAAGGATGCCTCTTCTGCCTCCAGGGCCAGGCAGTGTTTATGTAAAGTTCACCATTACCACTGTCACAACAGCTCCTGTAACTCTGGAAGAAACTCCTCATTTAACGTTTCTGTACTTGCTGTCCTGGTAGATGTTTGTAGGGAGTCATTCTAGCTCTAGTCTAATTACTGACAGAAAGTATCAGAATGAAATTAAATGATGGACACAAGAGACATGAGTTCTAGTCTTAGTGGTGACAGTTTATTAATCATTACTGATAAGTCACCCAATTGCTCCGAAGCTCCCTCCACCCTTTGCAAGAGAAAAAACAGCCTCAACCTACCCTTCCCTTTCATTCTCCTTCACTTCACAGAAGGAGCCAGATAGCCAAGGCCAGGCTGCTCCTATCTGGTTGGACAGGGACCAGATGTTCTGCCATTTAGCAACAATGGCTGCTCCAGCCTGTAAACACCCTACCCAGAAAATGCCTTTAAAACCCTGCACTTTGCACTGCTCCCTGCTGTTCTGGTCTACTAGGCAGCCCTGCTTGACACTCCTCCACTATAATAAAAACCCTTCTCACATCAGACGGTCTGGTCTGGTTTGTGTGGGTCATGACAAACTAGATCTGGTCAAGTGTCCAATCAATTACCATATTGGGTCTGGTTAAAAATGGAAATAGCTTTATTGTGCTTATGTGATCTATGACAATAATATACATTCATGCCAAATTTATTAAAGTAAAACAGGTAGAAGACCTGAGGGATCTAAGAAAGCTTGTAAATCATCACTGTTGCTCTATGGGAAACTCCATGCCTTCCGATGTTTGGTTCTATGTGTCTCAGGAACCAGGTAGCATGTTGATGCTGTCATAGCTTGCAAGGAGAGATGGGTTTAAGGTACATGTGACAATGGAATCATTGGCCCCTCTAAGACCTTGCTGGAGCTGCAAAGAATCTGGGGATTATCCCAAAACAGAAGGAAGCCTCGGAGGCTCTGGGGAGGGAGGAGCTCTGCTCTCATCTTGGCATGAAAAGATACCTGAGGTAATCGTGTAGGACATACTGCAGCAACAGGAAGACCTCTTCATGAGCTCCTGCAGGAAGACAGGCAGCTGCTGAGGGTGGACTGAAAGGCAGAGGACTATAGATAGGTTTGGGGGTTGTGCTGATGTTTGCTGGTAGACTGGGTAAAGCATGAGGGAAAAGAAAAAGTGCTGGGAGAAAGCTAGAGGAAGCGTGATGGTTCATCTTCATTATTAACTTGATTGCAAAGAAAGGTAGGAGATTAATAAACCGCACTTCTCATTGTATCTAGGTGTGTTCCTGAGAGTTTTTCCATGGGAAAAAAATGGCACATGGGCCAGGAATCTGCATATGAGAGACACCATCTCATAGGCTAACCCCCACATATGGGCCTTGGAAGGAGGGAAGGTAGGAGAAAAAGAGACTCACCAGTGCTTCTTCTGCTTCCTGGCTGCCATGAAGTAAACAGCTTTCCTCCACCGTGCCTTTATGCCACAGTATCTTTACCTCACCACAGACCTAAAGGTAATAGAGCCAGGTGGCCATGAACTAAACCCTCTGAAACTGTGAGCCAAAAGAAAATATTTCCTTCTTTAAGGTGATTTTCTCAGGTACTTTTTCACAGCGACCTAAATGTGTGACTCACATAGGAAGAACTCCAATTGTGGTGAGGATTGAGAATCCAGTCTTGCCCTGTCTTAACTTTGAAATGCCTAGGAGACATCCAACATGTATTTCATAGCATCACCTCTTGCTCATCATTGACAATAACTCTGAAAATCAAAATTCATGATTTGACACTTTGGCCTGTAGCACTGACCAACAACAACAAAAAAAATGTTAGCTAGATTAAGTTACAACTTATAAAGTCTATCAGACTTCATAAGGAAGAATATTTGATTTTGGTGTCAGAAACTCAAGTGACAACTTCATTGAATAAAAAAAGGCTACAACTGTTCAAATGGAAAATCTAAGAAAAATTCATGCATTTGCTGGATCCAAGTACTCTAATGAAGCTCAGAATCCTACCCCTCAGTTAAGTTTTCAACAGGTATGCCAAACTTGACAAGGTCAATTCTAATTTTGCTTTCTGCCAGCCTAGTGACTCCACAGAGGATAGGGTACTTTTCATCCAATAATCCCACAAAGGCAATTGTTGACCCTGAGCTCTTAACCATTCTTACAGGACAGCACCTCACAAACCATGAGACCTAAATCCTAAATCCTATAGGAAAAAGGGAGCTCTGTCCAAAGAAAAGATTCCTATTGGATCAGCTTGTAGAAGTAACTGAAGTTCTAACAGTAGGGAAAAAAAGCACCATTTCATATAACTCTGCCAAAACAAAATAAAACTTGTGATTTATCTCACAATATACATGACAATAATCAAGAGAAAATATTTTCTTGCTCAAGAAAAGTAATTGCTATTGCTGCACACTAAAATTAACCTCATCAAAGTAATAATCATGTGTAAAATTGTGATTTAAAAAAACACCAACACACATTGTATATCTGTCATATCCCCGAGTGGATGTCATTCTAAGTTTTGAACCCAAGAAAATAAAAACAGAAATTGTTGCCAGCTTTACAAATTTATAACATTAATACAACCAAAATGAAATCCAAACAGTTGACTGGGAACATATCTTCCCAGAGTGTTCTTCCCTGTATTGACTCAGTCACCTAACATTTCTAAGTGCTTACAAAACGCATAAGCTCTGGGTCATCCCAGGCTGCGTTCCACCTCGGAAAAACATTCAGGCTACTTCCCCTCTCCAGGGAAGACCATGGTTTATTTTGAACTCCATACAAAACTAATCAACACAGCCTGAGCAAGCGACATTATCCAAAACCATGTTAAATAACAGCCCCACAATCTTCCAAGTGAGTGGACAGTGAAGGTTTAAATAAATGAGACAATGGAAATGATTTCAGGGCTCCAGGAGGGACTGACTCTCCTACAGCTTCGATATTCTCTGAGGTAGCCAACAACTTCTCTGGGCCGCCCATATTTATTTGGTTTTCAAACAAAGGAGGATACTCAAGAAAACACAGGAATCTCCCAGGACCTTGGGAGAATTTTCCCAAGTAGTAAATTATGTCAATCAGGAGAACTACCTTATCTTTAGGTTGGCGTTTAGTGTAAGGGTGTGGAGACTGAGGTTGCAGTCTCCTTGTAGTTAACTGGGGTTGGAGCCAAATGTCCTCAGGTGTAGTCTTATCTTGTCCTTTGAAGCATCACAGCTTCATGAGCCAGAACAGGCCTCAGCAGTGACCAGTGACCCATAGAGATTTATTTATATGAGTCAACTGCCCATCTTTAGACAAGGTGCCCAAGCTTCAGACAACTCCCAAGTAAACATGAAAAACCAGTTGGTTAATATTAAATCCTGTTCAGAGCTGCTTGATAGTGGTCTCCATCATGACATTAAAGATTTGACTCACACTCTTTCTTTTAGTTCCAAATTTCAGGCATCAACCATAGTCCTGGCCGCTACCTCCCCATGGTCTCAGGAGCCCCAGAATGAGAGTAAGGCAGCACATCTGGGGCAGCATCAGGTGGCCGAAGGAATGTCCCTGGCCTTCAGCTACATCCTGAGGAGTCAACTTAGGCTGCTTCTCCCTGAAGGTGAATGTTCTGAGGTCTTATGTGTTTTGTCAAGGGTGAAAGGATGTATGATGAGATTTCATTACCGTGTTTCAGATGCACTTCCCAACAGGAAGGGAGAGAGTTCTCCCTGATCTTTTAGAGAAATCCCAAGTTCTCTTTCCTTTTATAACACAAGTAATTGCAGGTATCAGGTGATTACATCTGCTTCCTTTTACAAGGAAAAAGTATAGCAGCAGCTACACTCCTGTGTGGGAGATTTTCTCTGGAAAAATTTCCTGATCTCATTGCATTTTTGAGTATGCAGCATGGGTCATAGTCACTTCATATTTTCTCAAAAACTGAGTTTTCCTATAAGACAGATATGCAGTATATGGTAAAAAAAACAGAGCACTAAATTACAGAACAATATATATGAGTGACAGACAAGCCAGGTGAGACAAATGGCAAAAGGGTGTGATCAATGAAATGTCAGTACTGGATTATGGATTCTATGAAGGGAATTTCTCTGCCTAGACAGGATCCTACAGTTCATACCCAAATATCTATATTCTGACCACCTAGAAAAGTGTAGGAATAAGTACCACCAGAATATAGGAATAAATACTTCAGAAGTACAAATACAGAAAATGTACAACTTCTGCTGCCATTGACATACAAATTTAAAGTGAGGTATAACTTCCACATAAAAATTAATCATAAGGTCCAGCGACAGTGTAACCTTAAAAAGTCTTGTAGGTGAATTTTATGTAATGTGAGGGAATGTAGCTCCTGTCAGTATTCAACTGCTGATGTTTTAACTGTGAGTTTATTTTAAACCTGTGCATTCATGTATCCAGTTAGGAGTTATTTTAATGGTCATAATAAAAGTAACTGGAAAATAAAATCATATAATTTTGACTTTACTTTTCTTGTCATTGAAATTATAGAAATAAAAACTATAAAATCAGATTGATTTCTATAATTAGTTGTCTCGAGGGTAATGATGGGAAATTTACTGAAATGCCACTAGAGGGCGTGCTCAACAAGAGTTGGATTTAGGTACTGAGACATCTGGAATTTACTGGTAGTTTAGGGTCCCCAAATAGGAGAGAAGCCAAGAGTAACGGCACACTCTTGTAACCCCAGGACTCTGGGAGGCTGAGACAGGAGAACTTCAAGTTCAAGCCACCGGGGCGACCTAATAACTTAGTGAGACTTTAAAAAATAAAACATTTAAAAAAGGGACTGGAATGTGTCCAGTGCAAAGGTCCTGAGTTCAATCCCTACTCCCCTTTCAAAACAAAGTGAAACTTCCCTAGGAAATTCAAACATTCAGGGAGTAACTTAATAATTGACACAGATAGCTCTCCCCCAGGAAAAGAGATGCTCTTCACAACCCTTCTTACTGTGGCTTCCCAGATCCCTTCACAAAGATGACTGGTGGCTTAGCCAGGATAGCCATCTATGATCTGCTGTTTGGTTAGTGATTCTGGCATTTGTGAGTTTATTTTTATATTCAACTAGTCGGTTTTGCTTTTATGGCACATTTGCATGAGTAAGGACAGTAACCTTGCTGAGCAGTCAAATAAGTGCTGAGAGAGGTTCTGGGTAACTATGTGGGCTGCTTCAAAAATAGCAGCTTGGAACTCTGAGGCTTTGCGGAGTCAAAGCTTAGCACATGGGGGACACATGAAAAGCAAGGGGGGGAGATAAGGCAAAGGAGACGGACACAGTCCGTGCACAGCAAGATGGCAACAGAAACACGCACGTGAGTTTGGGACTTCAATTATCCTGAGATCTACAAAGAGCATGAATGTTGGAACCATGTTCAGTACAAACACCAACACTACCTCTGAGTAACTGCCAGAGCTCAGGCAAAACACCTCTCTCTACTTTCCTTTCCTTCTCTATAAAAATACAAGATCTGAGAATTAGAAATGGTGTATTAAGGCCGAGGAACATGCAGACCTGTGCAGTTGCCCAATAACTGGTCACTGTCATGACCTTAGCTTGTGATGATATAAACTGATGAGCTGCTGTTCCACAGCGGAGGACAGCTGCAGTGCCTGGCACTCCACATGTCCTGGGAGGTGGGTTTGGTTGGGGCAGCTGAGTAGAAACCAGGTTGCATCTCCAGTTTACCAAACTCAAAGCCACACTCTGTGTTAATGGCAGCTCATCAATGTACGACTGAGAACTGAAATGAGTTACTGATGATCAGATGTCTGTGTGGGCCTGCATGTTGCTAGGCCTCAATGCACCATCTCTAGTTCTCAGATCCTGTATTTTTACAGAGGAGGAAGGGAAGAAGGACAGAAGTCTTACCTGAGCTCTGAAAATTAGTCAAAGGTAGTATTGCTGTTAAATGCAATTCAACATGGCTTCAACATTTACACTCTGTAGATCTCAGAACCCTGAATCCTAATTCCAGTTAGTTAAGAATTTGGTGAAAAGTGCTATCAACTAATCCATCTCAGAAAACTACCAACATGCAGGCATTTTCCCAGGGCCTTGACACCCATTCATACTAATTATTTATAGCCTCCAGAAGGCCATGCATGCATGAACCAGAGGTAGTGGAAAAACAACTCTTGAAGATGTGAAGCTTTTTATGTAACCCCAAACTTATCAAGAGATAATGCTTAAATAATTTTTTTGAGACAGGGTCTCACTGTGTAGACCAGGTTGGCCTTGAACTCACGGTGATCCTCCTGCCTTACCCTCCTAAATTCTGGAATTACAGGTATGCATCACTATGCCCAGCAATATTTTGTTAATTTAATGTGTTAATAAAATTGGCAATGATTGATATAAAGCCAGTTTTCACGTTCTTATATAAACTCTTGGGTATACAAATGATTGCTTTAAAAGCTATTGACTTATTGGATGTTTCTTAGGTCTCTGTTAGCCTCAGATTAGAGGCCAGTTTCTGATGGCTACAGTCACTGGGACAAGATTACAAAGAGAAAAGAGCTTCTCAGGGTGTCACATTGGCAGCAGAGTAAGATGCTGATAAAAAGTTAGAAAGTGGCAGTGCCGGACCATTTATTTAATGTGGGTTAAATTAAATGTCTGTTAGAAATAAGATTTTACAAAGGGATTTTGGTAAATTTAAATGAATAGTTCTGATCTTCATTCATTCATTATATAGAATATATACAGGCATACTTATTGAATAAATAAGCAGATGTTGTTGAATAACAGCACATTGTATGAAAAAAGCCTTGATAGCATTAAACTCTACATAAAATGCAGCCTAAGAAATGTAACGACCACATAGAACATGAGACAGTGCTGTCCTCCTCCTCCACATCACTACACGAGCCACCTGAGCAATGTGTCATACTCCATGTTAATAAAGCTTCCAGGAAGCAAGTGTAGTTATCCCTGGTCAAATAAATTTGAGAAACTGAGCTAAGCCAAAGTAGGGCTTCTCTGTTATGAGACATTTCATTCAACACAATGAGTTGAAACAGCACTGAGATCTGGAAAGGGTATATATGCACTCTTTTCCAAACTCATTAGATCAGGGAACATTTTTTCCTCAAGGAGCAGAGTTTGGAACCAGGATCTGGCAGATGACACATTGGGAAACCATGCTGTAAAAGATACCACGATGGTGAAGTCACATCTCTGCCCAGAGGAGGTTTGCTGTCAGAGTGGATGATGAAACAGAGACCCAAATAAGCACCATTAAAATAGAACACAGCAAATATCCTGAGACATGGATGAAGTTCTGAGTACATCACTCAGCGACATTTATTAAACATACGTTTCAGTGAACTGACTCAGTATTTTCCCAAGAATGGATTCTAAGTTTTCTTTACAAAACTGCCACTGACTCTCTCTGCCAAGCACTTTACACATGTGTTATGGTTGATATATTGTGTCAACTTGAGGACTCTAGAAGCTTAGCTAAGTGACTCAGCAGTTCTACATCCTGGGGTGAAAAGGACATGCCCTTCCTGCTCTAGGATGTTGTTCATTGCGTCAACTTGAGAAGTTTAGAAGGTTAAATATGTGACTCAGCAGAGCCAGGGTCCTCACTTTGTATTCACCCTGAGCCTGTGTAAGAGGAGGGAACTGCAATGTGGGGCATGGGAACATAGCAGGTATACAATATAAAGAGGGAAAAAAGACTTTCACCCCCTTTTTGGTGCTCTTGCTGTTTTTGCTGTCTTCTGTGGCCTTGGACTATTGCCCCGTGCCATGCCACCCTGGCCTGGAGCCAGCTTATTATAGACTGAAACCTCCACACACTGTGAGCTAAATAAACCTTTCCTTCCCTAATTTTGGGCATTAGGTATTTTGCCTCAGCAGGAGAGAAAAATAGCTAAGACAACATGTAAGCTCATGGAAACTGTGAGGAGGAAACTGTTCTCTTTGTTTCTGGAACTGTGGTCAACAGAATAAGATTTTCCTGGCAGGTCTTCACACATCTGCCCCATGAAAGACCTGAGAACTGATGCTGTGTCTGCCCAGATGCAGAGCTGGGGCCATACCTACTCTCACCTGTCAAAAAGTTAAAATGTCTAAGTGACACATGCATCATTAAAGAGTTGCTTACATGAAATGACAAACTATGAACCGATAATATTGATCCATCCAGGCATGGTAATGAAAAGAATTCTTTTGCACTGATGGCCTCTGGGAGGCCATCTTTAATGCCTCTTTTCCAAGAAGCTATCAAAACAAGGAAAAAATGAAGTCCATAATATTGATATGCTGGTAGTGAGCTAGCAGAGAGAAAGAACGAAATGCATATACCCATATGTGGTGGATTAACTAATAGTCACATTGTAACACCCAGCTGAACTGAATCAGTGTGGTGCTGGGTGTGGAAGGCCTACTTGGGGATTGTTGTCAACGGCATGAAAGGAGAACTGCAAGGGAAAATGTCGCACTGTTGATTCTCCTGGAGGAGCTTGTCATGCTGGCTTTCCTGATACGAACTCAGGTGTTATCATCAGAGGAGCTCAGGTCCTCACTGTTGCTGAGTATGGCTGCAGTTTTTTGTGAGGAGCTCTGGTCCTTACTTTGAGCATCGCTTCCTGGCTCCAGGGCAGATCAGCCTGCTGGCACAGATCCTTCGTCCTGCTGGCACAGTCTTTCTAACTTCCACTACTGACCTTTGGGCCTTCCTAGCACAGATCATTGATACAGACTTGCATGAGACATGGTCATGGGCTCTACGTCTCCAGCTGGACTCATGCAGGACACTACCATGGGGTCCAGGCCCTCAGCTAGATTCTTTGGGTCTCTAGTGTGTGGAAAGATCTATTGTGTTCTTCTGCATTTGATTCTTTGGGTGATGTTATAAAATAATCCTATAAATTATGTGTCTTGTATTAAATCTTTTCCCTTTTAAGCCCTGGCTACAACATCTTGAGAATATAGATATATGTCCAGTCACATTTCCAAATCTTGATCAAATTCTTCAATATTTTCACTTTTATACTACAATTTTTTTCTTCTGAATACTGGCATCATATTTGAGTTTAGAAAACATCTATTTCTTAAACTTATTTCAAAAGAATAATTTAGGAGATAGCCTTACATAGTGACTTCAGGTGTGTATTATGCCCACTTGCCTGGACAAAGTCAAAATTTCAATAACTTTGTTCATCAGGAAGTTGAACACATAGATTTTAAATGTCTCCAACTACTCAAATTCTATGTTTCAGTTTCCATGCAGCTGCCAGCCCCTCCTGCAGTGGTTCAGTTCAAGGTGGGAGAAGGGAGAAAAAGTTAGGTATTTCAGGATAGAAAAATTAATGGCACTTAAGTAGTCTTTGTTAGCTAAGATTTATGAATTATCTATTCAAATTTAGATTTCTAATAATTTCATGGACACCACAGGGACATTGTTTAGGATCTACACTGGGAGTATATAAACATTTAATCAAATAATGATACTATTATGATGAAGAGACTCACAATTTCTGGTTCACTATTAATACACACATAGCTGTACAAACACACACTCACAAATTCACACACACACATCCAAAGAAACACAAAACCCTTTTAAAGATGTTATATTTAAAATTTTCTATTGTAACTGAGATGCTTACATGTTTTTTTTACATAGTTAAATGCTAACATCTAAACCAAATACTAAGATCTTGCAAAAAATAACAATTTTCTCAAACCAATCATTCTACAATCAATAACGTCTCAGTTTGCTCCTTTTGTGTGATGAGAGCATGTCGTGTAAAAGCAGGGGAGATGAAAGAAAACATATTCTGCCTACAGTTTTGCTGAGATAACAAGTTACCATTTTCTCCAGAAACACCGCTGACGATCAGCATTCTAGCGCTGGTCTCGTAAAGGAAGACATATGCAGGTGCACTGCACACACGGGGTCTCTGTCAGTAAGATACGTGAGGTACTTTCAATCTGCTTACGCTGTTGCCAAACAGATCCTTTCCTGCTATTCTCAATGTAAATGTTGACAATCAATTGTCGCAGACTTTAGCTTAGGCATCAAACATGGTTGCAGTCTCCGTTACAGTCTAAATCCTTCAACCAATAGTCTCACATGGAGATAGTCCCAAACCGGCTTCAACCAATGGCTGGCATCATGTGGCCTGCAATTATGCAGAAGAAAAGTTGCCAGAGAAACACAGTTTTTCTTCTGCACAGTTAATTTGCCTGATAAACAAATGCCTAAAAACATTCCAAAAAAGTTTGCTCCAAGGCTAACCTGTAACTTTACATCTTCCAGGATGCTACTGCCTCCTTTCTAAAGCATCATTTTTCCAAAATTCTTATCTCCCAAAATTCATTTTGTACTTAGTGTCTTTATTCTTAAAATGTTCATGGGTATTAATTGTGCCTTCACAGTTTCACAAGAAATTTAAAGCTTCATTGCCATAAGCTTACTGTGAGTCTCTCACACGACCCACGCAAGTCCTGGAATCATGTGAGTCTTCAGGGCTGCCTTCTGGTTGATTCCTTACACCTGCCGGCAAGAAGCCCCCCACCCCCTTCCCCACTGCACATCCAGAGGTAAGCTCACCCCAGAAGGGATAGTCCACTGATCGGTTGGACCAGAGTCAGATCTTGGGGCATAAATGATGTGTCAGTTTTCTTTGTTGCATAGATTGAACAGTTTGTTCCAAATGCTTAGAGGTATGCATAGATTCATGTACACACACACACACACACACACACACACACACACACACTCTCTCTCTCTCTCTCTCTCTCTCTCTCTCTACTTGGCATATGTTATTTCTAGCGTCCAGGGAGCATGCCTCCCCTGACTTTGTACCCAGGCTCTGGTCTTCTTTTCAAAAGAAAACATCTCAGAAAAATGTAAAGCCAAAATTGCATTTCCCCTCTAAAGCCATCTGCAGTTGGAAATCTTACTCCTGTCTCCTCATTTGTGCCTGTGGTATCACCAACTGCAGTGCAGCCGTCCAGCCCCTACTGGTAGGCTCCATTGCAGCCTTAAATCTGTTGCCACATCCTTTCCTTTTGTTAGTACTTTAAGAGAGATTTTTCACCGTCTTGAGAAAGTCAATAGAAGGAGCCAGAAGCCATTTGAATGACAGTGCTTGGGTTCCAAAGAAACAGTAAAGCTGATCCTGCAAAGATCAAGAATTAGAGATCCAAACGTCACTCATCACCAGAACCATAGGCTTCTAAAATTCCTTTTCTTGGCTGCTGTAAGGACCTGTGACTTCCCAGCCAAGGACCACAGGGAGAGAGGACAAGAAGGAAAGGCGCAGACATGCCCAAGCCCCACAGCTGGAACCCATCTCACCCGCTGCACTTAGAACCCTGCCATAATATTTACACACTGCTTGTTATGTAGCAGGCATTGTTCAAGTGCTTCCCATATATCAACTCACATGGCCTCACAATAAGTGTATGCGGAAGGTAAGGTGACATTTCAGGGAACTGGAGCATAGAAAAGTGAAACACTTGCCAAAAGTGCTTTACAGAGGTGAGATCTAGATCTGGCTGCTGGCAGCAAAAGCCATCCTTAACCTCTGTGCTACGCAGAGGGGAAGTGGATCCATGGGATCTGCCAAGGAGAAAGCTGGTCAGTGGTTCCCATCTGGGTACAGTTCTACTGCACTAGCACCATGAAGAGAGAGAGTAGATTAAGGAACTGAATACTCTTAATGCCTCACCACCAAGACTAAGACCCTTATAAGGTTTTCTTGGAAAAGAATGAAACTCTACTCCTATACTGATCTACATCGGACTAGTGTTCCTGGCTGGCCACGTTGGAGGTATTCCCTCTGATTGACCAGCACAGCAGGACAGGAAGTTAAAATCAGGAAGCTCGTCCGCTCTCCAAGGCTTCCTGTTTTCCACCCACCCGTAGGAGCCTCAGCTGCCAGCCAGCCCTGGCCTCCCACCCACTTCCACTCTCTTCCACATGTGTGCACAATCACAGGCCAAGGCCCAGCTAAAATGATGGGCACTGTCAGGAATTTTCTGCGAATGTATGACATCAGAATCTAACTAGCAGTCCACATAAGGAAGCATTCTGTCATCCCTGGAACCTCTCGTACCTGCTGTCTGCCCACAGCCAAAATATCATCAAACGATGTCACCCCCACCGCCTCTTCAGTCCTTGCTGCTTCCTCCTCCACGCTACTGCCCCTGTGCGGGTTCTCAGCAAGCCTCACTCACACACCTGACAGCCCCTCTGTCAGCTTCCCCTTCAGCTCATCCTGTCTACACTGTCCTCTATTCAGCATGAGGTGACCTTTCTAAAATTCAAGCCAAAATGGCTCTCCAAGATCTTTTGAGGAGCAAATAAATATGCATTAGCATAATGTTTGTTCCTTAAATTACTTTTTAAAACTACAGTTTGCAAAATACTTTCAGTTCTACTTTCTCACTTAATTATCCCAAGAAAGCCTCAACACCCAGCAAACTTTTGAGGCTTTTCTGTTCTCTCTTGCTCCAAGTGCACTAAAAGAATTCCCATTTCCGTATTTATTCTTCTATGGTTTATTTCCATAAAGTATCCCAAAACACATGCTGAGAAAGGGGCATTTGGAAGGTGACTGAGTCATGGAAGCTCTGTACTATTCTAGGCTGAATGTGTTATAGGGAAAAGGTTCTGATGGGAAGTGGCTGGTCACTGGGGCATGATGGGGAAGGGTTATCTTGGCTTTTCCCTTTGCTCTTTGTCTCCTATCATCAGAAAACAAATGATCACTCACACCATTCTGCATTCCCTGAAACAGACTTGCACTGTATCTCCATCACCATCATGAAAAAGCAACCTGAGAGCTGAGAGCCAGTGTTCAGAAATAGCACAATGGAGGATGAAGCAGAGTCATCAGTAACAGTAGAACCGCCCTTGAATAAACATGGTAGGAAAGTGCAGAGATAAGAAATTCTGTGTAATTTAAATAGACCAAGTTCTGAAAAGCTACATCATAGCAACTAACAATAGTATTGCTGTGTGTTTCTCATGTGTGTATTTCCTAAGGCCTCAAAACATGCAGTAGCTGTGATGGCACTTTTGACCAGAAGCTACCTCTTAGGATAAAATATGTAGAAAGCCACAGGGCCTGGAAATGGTGGAGAATCTTTACGTGCATTGCTTGGACAATAATAAAATACCTAAATACCTCTTTTTATCCATAATCTGATATTTCATGAATAAATCACCCTAGTATGTACCCAATAACTATTTATGGTTTCTCAAACCATTTATAGTTTTCCAAAATAAAACAAACTCTATTTTCAGACTGGGAATACAAATCCAGTACAGGCTCAAATCAAGCCACTGATGTTCAGTGAATATCATTTCTTTGCTACACAAAGCATTTAAAAAATTGAAAAGTCAGCAAGGCAATCAGACAGCCAAGAGATGGGACCATGTCACATCCAACAAGTTATCTGCCTGGGGTCATCTGCATTTGGTAATCATGGATCAAGTCCAGGGCTAAATCCTTGTAAAGGGCGTGGCATCAGCAACCTACAAGTAATTCTGGTTCTCATTTACTGTTATATTGAACAATTTTCAATCTCCAAATCAATTTTTTCAGAAGTAAAACTCAGAGCACTAGTAATTTCCATGCAGTATAGCCATGAGTATGAAAAGATTACAGAGAAACAACCAAGCCAAACAGGCTGTTAATAACTGTAGTAGATATGAAGGACCTAGTGTTTTAGCTTATTTATTTTTTGACAGACTCTAAAATGTCTCTTCCTATGTGCCAGGCCCTGCTCCAAGTACATCAGAAATGTTACTTTATTTAATAAGGTAAATGTATCTTTTTTTGTGTGCGGTACTAATACTGGAACCCAGCATTTCACACATATTAGGTAAGTACCTTCCACTGACCAACATCACTAGCCATCTCATTTTTAAATTTTATTTTGAGAGATGCTCTTGCTAAGTGGCCCAAGCTATTCTCAAACTTGCAATCTTCAGGCCTCATCCTCCCATATACCTGGGATTACAGATGTACACCACCACATCTGGCCTGTATCTCATTTTAAGGCCCAAGGATTTGCAGTGATTGAGCTCAAGGTCACAAGCTAATGAAAATATTACCAGGATTCAAACTCAGGTCAGTAGGTCCCAAGTCACTATGTGCTACTGCCTCTCAGGAAAGGTAGCTATTATTATCACTCAATAAGTGGTAGCATTTTACTGTCATTATTATTATAGATGAGAAAATTGAAGTCTAGAAGCACCAAAATAGAACCCAAATTAAAAATAAATCCTGGGTCTAATGCTTCCTGGTAAATTGCCCTATCCACTCTGCTGCACCATTTCCTACAGAAATGACAATTATGTAAGGAGTAGTCAGATTGCTCATCTTCTGCTGGGTGAAATCTCTCATGCAGTACAATGGGTGTTATTAGCATGGAGAAAAAGAGCCCCCCACACCACATTCTAATTATGTCAACCAGAAAGAGAAAGCAAGTGAGCCTGTGCTTGCTTCCAGATAGAAATAAGAAGCACACCCCACATTCCCATGAGTCTGGAAGCCATCGTGCCATTCAGTACCAATGGCAGGAGTGAGGTTCCTTTTATGAAGCCCAGTAGAACCCCTGAGAGTGTCAGAGACTGAGGAGTACACTGTGAAGAAGTAACTGCAGTGCTGGACATTAGCATCAGTTCTGAGGTCTCCAGGAAGCTGAGCTTCACAGTGCGGCTGCCTTCTTCACATTGAGCTGAAACAGTCAGGCACCCAGGCGCAACCCAGGGGCTAACTGCAGTCTCAGTATTCTCCTATGGGCTCACATCTTCCTATGGAGAGAAGCCCACATTCCTCCTCTTGGGCTCATTTAGACCATGGAATAAGTCAGGAAAGGAACTGTCAGGAAAGAGCTCAAATGAGGCTCTCTGACACATGCAGTCATGATCTGAATGATTCAACTCTGCCACTGTAGCAAAAGCTGACAGAAACTCTGTCACACAGCAGGCATAGCTGTGTTCCAGTGAACGCTGGTTAGAAAACAGACAATGGGCTAAATTGTGCCGAGAGGTAAGAGTGTCACTAATGACAGTGTGGACTCTTCAGTATCTTCCATGTGCCCTCCGTACACCAGGACTTTGGCCTGCACTCCATGCACACCAGGCCCAGCTCTCCCCCTCCCAACAGCTGCCAGCAGCACCAGCCACTCTGGGTCTTCACCTGCTCAGGTCAAGGACTTCACTCACTGCCGCTTCATTCTGCTCATGCTAATCCATTGTAAGACCAGCTGTGAAGGGTGTCACCTGTGACTCTACACCTCCCAGGATCTCATCACAAGCTCTCAGCCTTCCTAATTCCCTTCATCCTCACTTTATCTCTCTGGTATTAACATAGACCCTATGCCTGTGTTACCCACTGTGGGAGCCATGAGTGACCACTGAGAATTCAAACCTTACTGCTGTGCACTGAGATGTGCCACAGATTCAAGCCAGCTTTCAGAAGTTTGTATGAAGAAAAAGGATATATATTTGAATAACCATTTTATATCGATCACATATTTAATGAAACACAGTATTAAAATTATTAACACTTATCTGTCTTCATGTGTTGTAGAAATTTGTAAAATACAGTAGTTCCCATTTATCCACAGAGGATACACATTAAGCTACCTGGTGCCTGAAATCACCTTATATATAGTATTTTTTTTCCTTCACCTACGTATCTAAGTATCTTAGCCACCTCCCTCATCTCTGAGACCAAACACCCAACTCCTACAGCTTAAAGGAGAAGTTCATTTTGGTTTATGGTGTTTAGAGGATTCAGCCCATAGGGAGCTGGCTCCAGATAAAAATGGCAAACTGAAACACCCTACAGCATATGATTAGCCCAATGAGAAACAATGTATGGGTGGAGTGGAATTCTGTAAGTGTGCCCAGGAAAAAAAACATTTAAATGAGCTTGCAGGGGAACCCAGGAGAGGTTCCAAGCCGGCTGCGTGGGGGGAAAGATGGTGAAATAAAGAGTGCTGCAGTGAAGGAGAGGAGAAGCCAGCAAAAGTGAGCAAAGAAACCTGCATGGCTACAAACTGTGTGCATGGCATCGTAGCGGTGATATCTTTATATAAAGCTGTGCATATGTGACCTCATTCTTTAAAAACAAAATATCATGAAAGGAAGAAGTAAAGGGAGTCAGGCAAAGAGCAGGCAGGGATTGCTCACTGTGTTGGGATTACAAATGAATGTTATACACATAGCCATTGTGTTTTCCAAGTTTGGGGTAATGAGCTTGTATCTTGTTGACAGTGGAACTAGAAGTGAATAAAAGAACAAGTTGAATCCTATGTATGCCCATAATATGGTTATTCTTACAGTATGCAGTGAGGTTAAAATTAATGATTGGAATGATATCCAAGAAAGAATAGCTTTTAAACTATTTGTAACTCATGATCCATAGAAATACTGTGATGTCTCACCATTTCTATAATTTCATATAATTATAGTGAAAAATAAATTAATAGAATTGCTCAGCTAAAAATGAACAAGATCTTGTTTTATTTCCAGTAAACACACCAAGAGTTGAGGCGCGGGGAGGGACTTTGACTCTTGGCCACTGTGGAGCATCCTGGTGGAATCAGTCTGCCGCCAGCCTCACCCCTCAGACATAGCTGGTCTGCTATCTCGGCCACCATCAAACTCAGGGGTGTGTTTTAAAATCAGCTGGGTTCAAGCAGCTGTGAACTGATGGCTCTGCTTATATGGAGTTCTGTCTGGGGGGTGTGGGGCTCCACAAGGACTGGAGGTCAGCTTTAGAAAGGATCTTGCAGCATGATTGGGCCTTAAAATGCTCTGGGTTTACACTCTTCTGAAAGTGTTTGGGCTCAGTTTTAAAATCTACACCTTCTCTTTAGAAAAGGTGAGTTTTTCCTTTTATTACGCTTAACTCTTTGCTTGATGGAAACAACTGATGGGAATCTCTGTTGGACTGAACAAAGTACCATAATATATTGCACAGAGAAAAGTAGGACAACATGCTAAAAACACTTATTTCTGCAAAAGAAATAAACATAGTGAGGTGGACAGGGTTCTCATCTCAGAGGTGGGAAACACCTCTGTGTTGTAGCTTTACCTCTGTGTATAGGCCTTTTTGTGTGGGGTCACAGGGGAATGCAGAAAACCCAGGGCTCAATCCGAGCTCCACTACCACACTGACGTTACAAGTACCTTCCACTCCATACACGTCACCAGCTGCTCAGAATGCTGGGCATACCTCTTTCTTGCCCTTGTCTCTACTAAGTTAATCTTTATAAGGAGGCAAACAAATAACAGGCAGATTCTCCTACATAAAACAAAGAACAGAGAGATACAGTACCCCATATGCCTCTCATCAAGTATTTTCATCTTAACTCTCTTCTCTAAAACACACACACACACACACACACACACACACACACACACACACACACAAATACACACCTGCTCTTGATATCAATCAGATTTTAAAAACAGTGAACTATGGCAAATTCTTCTGCCATCCAAGCTCAGATAACTGAGGATGTCATTGCCATACCATACCTTCCTAGAAACTATAAAGACCATTGTACCTGTGTTCAGATAAACAGTGAAGTCCGTGACCAGGGACCCAGAATGTGTGCTGCCCTCTTGTAAGGACACTATAATTACATTTAGGTCCTATATGGATAATACAGGATTTTAGGCCTATCTCAACATCCATAGATTAAACACATCTGCAAAGTCCCTTTTGCTATACAAGCAGCACTCATAAGTTGCAAGGTCTAGAGCATGAGCATCACGGGGGATCGTGGACCAACCCACCACATCTGATAACACTGACTTTTCTGTTACAATGATAAGTCCTCTCTTTGGTGACAAACAGTTGAGAATGTTACTTGTTACTTTTACTGCAATCAAATCCATAATGAGGAAAATTAATCCTCATGGTGTAACATGATGCAGAATATTTTGTGAAACCTGGGCAGGTGTCAGTGGGAAGGAAGGCATAGCCACTTCTCATCTGTGGTCTCAAGCATAGTTTTCTGCCTCAAAAAGCAGAGGAAATGAAGTCATACTGAGAAAGCAAAAACGAGATACTGTGATAAAGGCCGAACGCAGGGCATGTTGAGCATGAGCATTCCTCTCTGATTTTCCTTCTTGATTCCTTTGTGTGCTGGAATGACCTCGCGATGAGCTCTGGGATCTCTGACCCTGGCACCCTGTCTGAGGAAGCTCAAGGCCCCCTGAGATGTCCTCCCATACTCTACTCCTCTTGCTCAATGCCCCTTTCTAGTCTGGCCCTTTCCAAATGTTCCTGTCACAGGCTGTGAGGTGACATTTCCTCTCCCAGGAGACAGGCTGACTTCCACATTAACCTGTCCTCATTTTCTCTTCCTTCCCTCTCTTTTCACCTCAAATTCTCCAGTCCCAGAATATTTGAAATGAGAGGAAAGGACCCTACCTCTGTTCCCAACCTTATGAGACAAAGAACAAATGCTAAAAAAAAAAAAAAAATACAACCAGCCTGAAGATATAAACTGGCTAGAAATGTGTTAAGGTTTTGCTGTGTTATCCTCTCTCCCCCCTTTCTGCTGATGCAGCTTGTGCTATTCATAATTTGGGGACTGGTAAGCACACGCTTCAAAGTCTGTCGCAAGGAAGGAGAGGGTTGCATCATTCAGTCGTGTAGGCTCTGTCCCTACTCCAGGCATCCCAGCCTCCAGAATAGCGCGCTTGTCTGTCTTCCCAACACTCTGGTGCTGTGTGCCTTCTGTGCTGGGATAGAATCAGAGCTTAACACAAACTCCCTGGATCACCAACCCTGCCACCTAAACAACAGAGTTTTCATTTTACAAATAAGGATGAAGACGCAGAGCCATTCGAAGACTTAATGGAGGCTAAGCTGACATCTGTAGGTGAAAGGGCACCAGATGGAGAGTCCCGGGCAGGCCATGGGCGACAGCTTCCCCTACAGGACTCCTAGCACCTCTAGCTTTGGTTAAGATGTTCTCCAGGTTTCTTCCACATCCAGGGCCCAAGTGTTATACTACTACTATGATATAATCATAGAAGGACAGAAAGAGAAAGGGGGAAAGCACAGAGCTACTTCAAGAAATCTTAGAAAACTTCACTACACACATTCTACGCACCCGCTAGGGGATCTGGGAGAAAAATGACTATCCGGTGTCTTTCTCTCAAACCCGGAGGATGAGAGCAACTAGGCCAATCCTGAAGTGGAGCAAGGATGCTGAGAACACACAGAGCAAGATGGCCAGAAACTGAGGAAGGGTCCTATCAAGTCGGGAATAGGCAGCAACTCTAGTGGCTTCAGACTCCCATAGTGTTAGATGTGAAAGTCAAAGGCAGACCTGTGCTGATCTTCTTGTGCTCATGAACAATGTACATGCCTGTGTTCACATCCACAAAACACACACACACACACACACACACACACACACACACACTCATATTGATTTCACATAGAGATCATAATAACCATTAATCTGATTTCTGAGGCATGCTGTTATGGTTTCTGTCTAGATGTCCCTCCAAAACCTCATATGGTCATGGGGGGGGCTGCATTTAGAGGCAGGTGAATCTGGAGTTTGTGACTGATTCAGGGTCCAATGCTGGGATTAAGGCTGTGATACACCCACTCTGGGGCAGGTAGCCTGCTTACAATATAAGGGACAGACAGAGGTTTGTCTGTCTCTCTTGTTGCTTTTGCTGTCTTCTGCTGCCATGAACTGTGGCCCTCTGCCATGTGCCACCCTGCCTTGGAGCCAGCTAATTATGGCCTGAAACTTCTACAAACTGTGAGTTAAATAATCCTTATCCCCCCTAACTTTGAGTGTCGAGTATTTTATCTCAGCAAGGACATAAGTTACTAAGACATATGCTTTCAAATGATAGCAAACTCCACTCATAAATACTCAGAAGGATTCACCATCTGTCCCTGACTGAAGAAGGACCAAGTCGGATTGTCACCAGAAGGCACTGTCTAGAGTGGAGTGGGCCTGGCTGCCAAGCCATGGTAATGGAACAGCAGCAACCTCCCCACCACAATGAGTGAGGATAGTGATGCTGACCTCAGCTGGGCTAAAGTCGAGGTAAATGTTGCATTTGTTTGCAGGGCTGCTCCACGAGTTGTGTGGTTTAAACAACAGAAATTCATTTATTCAGTATTCTGCCCAGCATCAGGGTCAGCAAGGTCACATTACCAGCAACATCCTAAGAAGTCTTTTCCAGGCCTCTCTCAAGTTTCTCACCCTGATTGTAGCATCAAAACTGGCTTCTGTTTCATTTGTGTGACCCTGTTTCAACCTTATTTCTTCATAAGAACTCAAGTCATGTTGGATTAGGGGCCCGCTGTCTTAACTAATTATATGTGCAGTGATCCTGCTTCCAAGTAAGATCACACACTGTGAATATAGAGGTTAGGACTTCAACATAACCACAGTGGGAGTAGGATACAAATTGACCTATAATAAAACTCCCAAGGAGCACAGGCGCAGCCCAAGCCCTGAGCATTGCTGTGCTCACTCTTGATGGGGAAGACAGGTTGCTCCTTTCCCTGAAGATTGTATGCAATGAAATTTACACTGGATGATTTCAGCAGGGGCATTCTAAAATTATATCTAGAGATACAATTCCACCTCAAATTCTATGTGCAACCTTCACTACACATTGTAGTTACATGGGTCTGGTTTTTTAAAATGCCACCTTGGCCCCAGAGCACCTAGTCTTACTTCCTGGGGTGAAAGACATTCTACACCCCAAGGTGATTCTAATGCACAACAATGTTGAGAACTTCTCATCTACATTACTCCCAAGAATGAGAAACATGACAAGGTGAAAGACTAAAGTACTATCCTATGCAAAACACACAAACTTCATATTTTTCACCCAGGAATCTATTTTATAACAAAAATAGTCACTAACGCTCATAATAGAAGTCAGTTGTAAATCAGAGGGCACACATTACATTTTCAATCAAAATTCCTATTTTAGTAATGATTAGAGCAAGTGTCGTTCCTTCAAGACCCTTCCTAGCAGGGTATGGCCCTCCTTGCCTGCTCCCTCCTGTCCCAGCCTCTGGCCTGGGCTCCTGCGACAGCTTTCTGGACTGTCCTCCCTGGAGACTGTGGCTTCCCAAGGTCAGGGTCTGTGCCTGCTGCACAGTAAGTGAATGAGCCAGTAGAAAGCCTGAAGACAGGAGATTCAAACCAAGAAAATGCTAACAATTATTGTTATCGTAATTTGGAAGAATGGCATATTGCCACTTTGCCAAGACTCTACATTATTTTATTTTATTACCTTTATTTCAAAAGTCCTCATTGGCACTAAAGTTAAGAATACAGTGAGTTCTGCTGACTTCCTGTAAAACTACGCTTTCTAGCAAAAATATTTTTAAAAGCAAGCAAGACATACATCTCCAAAGCTTCAGACACTTTTTCTAGAGAACCAGTAGCTTTCTCCTCTGGCATTAGAATGAAACCTTGGAGATTGATGGCAAAGCATGAAGGATGCAGGATTCATTCAAAACAGAATGCCTAGTAGGGCATGTCGGCACACACCTGGGATCCCAGCCATCTGGGAAGCTGAGGCAGGAGGATCATCAATTTGAGTGGGCCTTGTCAATTTAGCCATATTTAACCCAGTCTCAAGACAAAAAACCTTTTTTGAAAGGTCTGGGGATATATCTTATTTTGAAAGTCCTAGATTGAAGCCACAGAGTCACAAACAAACAAAAAGCCAGAATACTTTGTCTGGAAACACTACTAAATAAATTATTCCAATCCAATTCAACTGTTCAATATATGCAAAAACACCCTTATGCTGGAAAGAATGATGAGCATGATTACTTCTTGAAAATCCAAAAACATGGTTGTTGTCTGGGAGGCTCTTACATAAATATTTGCATTGCCTCAGAGCTTACTTTCTTCCAAAAAGTGTGTGCTAGTAATACAGGACCAGTATTATCACTTTTCAGAAAACTGAAATGCAGAGATGTTTTAAAAATGAAAATATTTATCCATGTGTTATTTATTGAGTAGGTGCCTGTTCGACAAATACGTGCTATGTTCCATGCATGGAGCTCTGAAGAAAAGAAGCAGAGAGGTTCAAGCAGTGCCGTTATCTTACAGGAAGTTTCATTTTAGCATGGGAGAGAAAGAATGCTAAACAGGAGATACGATGTTATTTCTACACAACATGCTCTGTCTTACAAAATGTGTTAGGAAGTTAAAATGGACAGAGTGGTTAGAAAATAAAGTGACAATTGACTACATGTCCAAAAATGGTCAACTTTTGATGAATAGTAGTATGCAGAAAAGCCTTAAAAGTGGAGAAAATTGAGATACTTACAAAAATTTAGAATTAGAATTAACATAATCAGGGAATGTGGCAACCCAGCTGCCTAAAATGGGGGTGGGCAGAGTGTTATAATCATGGAAAGGAACTGAAGCAGCTCCAACACCTGATATGCCTGACAGTAACTTCACAGACACTTTGGAACAATAGAATATTTTTGAGATGGTTTTCATGATTGAAGAAACACAATAGGAAGATTAATCTTGCAGGAAAGTTTAAACTGGGTAAAAGAAAGACTGAAAGCAGAGAACAAGTGTGTCAGACGAACTGGATTGTAGTCCTAATGAGAACGTGGGAAAGACATGGGCCAAACGCACAGAGAAGTGATGGAGAGTTTAGAGCACGTGGCTTTGTACCCCCACTTTCAGGATACCCAAAGAATACAAGTAAAGAATGTCCCTGTAGGGCCAAATAGATCTTCCAGTAAAGAGGAAAACATCCAGCTGTAATGATGGGCCTACTACTTCGGATGTCTAGTTACTAGAAGAAAGCTGCCATCATTAATGAGAAATGTAGGGATAAGAGATGATAATTGGTTAGCCAAAACTGAGGACCATTTGAGACATTAATAAGAAGAGATCAGTTTAAATCTATTCTCAAAGAATTCTCCGATATAATAGAACATGAAATTTCAGTAGAGAAAAAGAAAAAATTCTCAGAAATTAAATTTAAAGTCATGAAACTCAGAAAATAGAGCAGAAAGAAAAGTATAATAAAATATGAGACAAACAACTTAAAATATAGAAACCCAGGAGTTTGCGACTAGGCTATAACTAGTGAAGCATGTCTTATGGGATAAGGGCTTTCTCAGGTATGTTAAATCTTAGAGATTTGTGGAAAGAGCTGAGGGGAGGTAGGTTCTCGAAAGGGAGTTTGGTGATCAGAGCAGCCACCCACCAGGCAACCAGAGGTACTAACTGAACTCTGCCATGGAAATGCAGCTGTGGGGGAAGCAAGCGGGCAGCTCCTGAGCAGCGGGCCTCTCTGCAACCCCTGGCTTTATCACATCTCTGCTACCTTAGCCTTCTTGGTGGTGGGCTTGGGGCTGCGGCAGCCAACAGGGTCAAGAGTCAGAAGAAAGAACTGGACACAAAGCAGTAGAGTGCAAGAGCAGGATACAACTCACTGTTCCTTGGAGTCAGTACGTCACACACTTTTG
This sequence comes from Dinomys branickii, assembly GCA_004027595.1. NCBI lineage: Eukaryota > Metazoa > Chordata > Mammalia > Rodentia > Dinomyidae > Dinomys > Dinomys branickii. Next base: position 27,087 of record PVLD010006811.1, on the reverse strand, counting down.
AGCAGTCACTTGTAGGAGTAAAGTTTTGATTTGGGTAAAGGCCTGGAGGTTGAGACAAGGGTCTGTTATGGGCTCCTCCATGAGACCTCGAGTCACCTCATACAGAGGCCCCACCAGGAGGGCAAAATGAGGGACCCAGAGGCAAAAGTACCCCAAGAGCCCAAGGAAAGATTGGATTTGTTCTTTGGTGGGGGGACGCATGATAGAATGGAGAGCTTCCCTTCTATTGTGAGATTTTGGGTGGTGGGAGTGAGCTGGTACCCCAGGTATCACACAGAGGGAAGGGAGAACTGGGCCTTGTCTCAAGAAACTTGATAATCCTTTTGAGAAAGGAAATTGAGGAGTGTGGTAGTATGGAGGTGAGAGAGATGGAGGGAGGGGCTGCAGAGGAGGAGGTCATCAATGTATTGGAGCTGGTGGCTGGGTTTGAGGTCTACAGTGGCCAAATCAGCCACCAGGGCCTCACCAAAGTAGTGGGGGCTGTCCCTGGACCCCTGTGGGAGAAGAGTCCACGTTAGCTGGGAGGTTATGTGAGTGGTTGAGTCTTTCCATGTGCATGTGAAAAGGGAATAAGAGGAGGGGTCTAGTGGAATAGGGAAGAAGGCACCCTTAAGGTCTAGGACAGAGAAATGAGTGGTGGTAGGTAGAATATGGCTGAGTAGAGTGTATGGGTTGGGGATAACAGGAGTAACAGGGCAAATGGCTGAGTCGATGACCCGGAGGTCCTGAACTAGTCAGTAGGTCTCATTTGGCTTAACCACAGGGAGAATGGGGGAATTACAGGGGGAGTGTGTAGGGGTGAGGAGCTTTTGTTTGAGGAACTGGTCTATGATAGGCTTGAGTCCAAGTCGGTGATGGAGAGAGATGGGGAATTGGGGACAGTTTGGGAAATGGAAGGGTCTTAGAGGGTCAGAACAATAGGGCTGTGTTGATCAGCCACCATAGGTCGAGTGGTGCCCCAGACAGCTGGGTCAACTTGATCTAAGGGGAAAGGGGTACTAGGAGATGTGTCAGGAGATGGGGGAGAAGGAGTTGGGAGGACAGCCAGCAGGAGTGAGGGCCTGAGAGGCCTTGGAAAGGAGAGGGTAACATGTAGCTTGTTGAGGGTGTGTCATCCCAACAGGGGGTTCAGACAATGGGGCATGACCAGGAAGGAGTGGGTGAAGAGCTGGCTACCGATAAGACAGGGCAGTGGGCCTGTGGAGAGTGGGCATTAGGGAAAGCATTCAACTCACATCACCATGACCTGAGAGGGAAAGTTTTGTCCTGAGTAACTTGGGAGAATGGACCATGAGGCCCGTGTCAACAAGGAAGGAAATGGACTTACCCACTACCTGGATAAGTGCCCTGGGCTCCTCAGATGTCAGCCGAACCTTGTTCGCCTCATCAGCGGGGGCATGGAAGCCCAGGCCCTGTCAGTTGGTGTCGGCAAGGTCCAAGAGATCTGTGAGTGAAGAAGGGGAGGGGGCTGTTGGGGCTGGAGCGGAGGACTCCTGCCACTGTAGGAAGGGGCAATCCACTGTTCAGTGTCCCTTCTGCTTGCATTGAGGACTGGGACCCAGGGGTGGGTGTGGGTTTGGACACTTTTGCACCCAGTGTCCCTACTGTCCACATTTGAAGCAAAGCCCCAGAGGCTGCTTGTTGGTTGGGAGCCAAGCGGACTCTTTGGTTTTCCGAGGCTCAAGAGCTGCTGCCAAGAGCTGGCACTTTTGTTTGGCGAAAGCAAGTTTTTTTTTTTTTTTTCTACCTCCTCACAGTCATTAAAGACCTTGAAAGTCAGGTTTAAAAGTTTATGGCAGGGAGTGTAAGGGCCCTCCTCAAGGCACTTAAGTCTTTTTTTTTTAATGTCAGGGACAGATTGTGAGATGAAAGAGGTGCTGAGGACCAGTTGTCCCTCCTTGAAGGTGGGGTTTAAGTGAGTGAATTTGGTGAGAGCTTTGAAAAGGTGAGCCATGAAGGCTGCCAGATTTTCTGTGGGCTTCCGGGTGATTTTGCAGAGTTTGTCCCAATTAACTGCCTTACAGAAAGCTTTTTCAAGACCTGCCAGTAGGCAGACGATCATTGGGTCTCAGGCCACTGGCCCAGGGGCATTGGGTTGATAGTCCCAGTGGGGGTTGACTTTGGGGACTGCCTGTTTCTCAGGAGGAAAGGTCTGGTCTGTGCAGTGGGCCTCATCTGCATGGACTTGGGTGCAGCCAAATGGTGTCTTTTTTCTCTGAGGTAAGGGTAGATGAGAGAAGAGTATACAGATCCTTTTAGGTTTGCTGGTATATCTGTGTGAGATACTGAAACTCTTTGATGTAAGGAGGACAGGTTTGCGGTAAAGGAGCCAAGTCACTTTTTTAATTGGGAAAGGTTGGGTAAGGACTAGGACTGGTGGACATAGACAATGTTTTTAGCTCCTGGTGCTTGGTGCAGGAGAAAGAGGCCAGAAGCAGACGGGGGAGGGGCTGAATCCTGGGGGCTGATTGGATTTTGGACCAAGTATATGATGAAGGGAGGAGGGGTGGGGGGCGTATCTTGGGGCAGGGATGGATGGAGAGAGGATGAAGAAGGGGAGGATGATGAGGAAGAGGAGGGGGCAGGGTCTCTGTGAGGCCGAGGGCCTTGTGGGCTGGTCTGAGGTGGGGCAGATGGTCAGCGGGGAGGAGATCATCTAGGGGTTCAGAGAAAGATGACAAAGGAGGGTGGTCATCAAGCAACTGGTGGTGTGAGGCAGGGGATTTAGCCAGAAGGATTTGTTGAGGGGAGCAGGAGATACAGAGTTGAGGTGGTCGTGGAGAGCAAAGAATGCCTGAGCATATGGGACTTTGGACCATTTTTCATTGCAGTGACCGAAATTGTCAAGGTCACAGAGGACGTTAAAATCTAGAGTGTCCTCTGGGGGCCAGATAGACTCATTTTCCAATTTATATTGGGGCCAGGAGGTTTGGCAGTGGAAGCTAACGTGTTTGTCTTTGAGATCAGAGAGGATGAGAGGGCTGTGGAGAACAGCCTTGAGGCACTGAAGGACAGAAGTGTTACAGGAGGGGTGAGGGGGAGGTGCTCATGGTTAGGAAGAGGCAGAGGATCCCCGTGGCTAGGAAGAGGCAGAGGAGGGGGATGATGAGGAGGGAAAGAGAGGCAATCCCAGTTGACCACAGGAAGTCCCAAAAGGACTTAGAGGACCCAACCTCCCCAAGAGGATGTCTCTGGTCAAGAGGAGGATCAGGGAGTATGATGAAAAGTCCCAAAAGGACTAGGGGAACCAAACCCCTCAAGCAGGTGTCTCCGGTCGGGAGGGGGCGTCAGTGAGAGTAGGGAGGACAATTCAACCTATCGACAGGTCTTTAGGAGAGAGCCAAAGGGAGAGAGGGGCATGAAGCCTAGGAAACAAGCAAACCATCCACAGGGCCAGGGGTTGATTGGGATCTAGGAAGGAAAGAAACCAAGTGAGGGAAGGAGGGAAGAGGATGCAGAGGAGGAGAAAAGAATAACAAATGAATTGGTCAAAAGTGAAGTTGCAGAAGGTGCCCTGAAGGTATTTGTACTGAAGCCAGTTAACAAGGTCCTGAGCAGAACAAATGGGCTCAGAGTTGGGGAAGAAGGATTTGAGAGTGGCGTGGGAGAAGTCAATAAGAAGTTGCTCGTGAGAGGAGAGGATAGGATTATAGTGAACAAGGAGAGGGCAAAGGGGGACCCAGAAGATAGAACAAGGAGAGGGGCATGGAGGGCCATGGCAGCAATGAGGCATAGGATGGAAGCTACTCACAGTTAAAGAATGGTAGAGTGTCTGGATGTGGGCCTCAGCAATGGGCTAGGTCTGAAGCTCACAGTCTTCTCAGAAGTGGTCAGCTGTGGACCTGAGGGGGTGTCCCTGGTTGGGAGGGACTGGCTGGAGCTGTGGTATCCCTCCTGGGATTTGGCACCAAATGATTGGACAATTAACCAGATCCAGGTTGCTTTGACCCACACAAACCAGTCCAGACCATCTGATGTGAGAAGGATTTTTATTATAGTGGAATAGTGAGAAGCAGGAATACCCAGAAGACCAGAACAGCTGCAAGCTGTGTAAAGCATGGGGTTTTTAAGGTGCTTTTCTGGGGACAGTGTTTACAGGCTAGAACAGCCATTGTAGCTGACCAGCAGAACATCTGGTTCCTGTCAAGCCACATAGGGCAGGGCTGTCCTTTGCAGTCTGGCCCGTTTTGGGGAGGGGAGCAAGATAAGGGCAGGGGTGGCCTTTGCCAGTCTGGCTTGTTCTGGGAGGTGAAGGAGAATGAAGGGGGGGGGAGGCTAGATTGAGGCCATTTTTCTCTTGCAAAGGGCAGGGGGAACTTCAGAGCAATTGGGTGACTTATCAACCTTGATGTGGCAGTCGTGGAGGAGTGGCCACAGCTTCACGTTGGCTTTTCCAATCTCACAGCGGCTCTTTCTTACCAGACTTCATCCAGAACCTAGGAAGAAAGGCAGTTAAGAAGTATTATCCCAGTGTAATAAGACTGGCACAGTAAAAACCACCACAGAGGTGCAAAATCTGATTAATAAAAGGTTCAAAAAGAAAAAACAGAAAAGTAGGCCAGAAAAAAGCTTTACCAGAAAAGAGAGACAAGTTTTCAGATTAACAGTGTACATCAATGGACACAGATGGCATTTTTCAGAGATACACATCTCTGTTAAATTTCCAAACACCCTGCCATGATCAGAAGTTCATAGGTATTTCCAGAAGAAATGAATCTCATAAAAATGAGAATTATTTTCACTAAATTCCTGGCAGGAATTCTGAGAGCAAAAGAGAGTAGAACAACAGTCACAGCTATCAGAGAAAATGGCTCAGGCCTTGAGTTCTGTATCCTGATGGAAGTGCCAGGGCCAAATGAGACCATCTTGACATGCACATATCAAAGAACCAGCATAATGAAAGAAAGTACAAAAAGAGAGGAAGAAGTATATACTCAATGTGTGTCATTTACCTACTATCAATAAAAATACAATATGAAAATTCTGCAGTAAACTAAGAAGCTGAACTAACCAGTTCAGACAGGAAGGCAATGGGCTCCTACATATCTGTCCTTTCTAAGATTGCACATCTGCTAAGCTAAGGGAGTGTTATGGCTTACATCCAGCTGTCCCTCATGAAACTTATGAACTTACATGTGGGGCTGTAGGAAGGTGACTGGATCATGGGGACATTACAGTTACTTTGCTGTTAAGATGTAGGTTCTTGTCAGGAGAGGTGGTTAACTGAGAGCCTGACCTGGAAGGGAGCATTTCCCTTCCCCAATAAACCCTTCTCTCGCCATTTCCTGCCTGTGATTACACAAACAGCTCTCCTCCACATGGGCTCTTCCACCATGCTGCCAACCACACAAGGACTGAAGCTTCTAAAGCATGAACCAAAATAAACTTCTCCTTTAAGTTATGGATGTCTTGTATTATATCTCAGTGAAGACAAAGTGACAAAGACAGATTTTAGTAGCAGGGAGTTATGATTGTTGCTATGACTCTGCCTAACCATATGATTTAGAAACCTTTGCCACTGGTTTGCAGGAGTTTGGCAGGATTTGGAGATCTTGGGTGGAGAAGCAGAAAGGAAATTCTGGTCAGAACTCAGAAGTCAAGAATGCTGATAGAAAGGTAGATGGTAAACATCAGGCTCAGGAGATTTCCATTGGGAAGAAGTACTCAATTGATAGGTGTACTAGAGGTCATGTGCATTATTCTCTTGGAGAAAATTTGTCTACATTTTCCCATGTGCTAAGACTTTGCAAAAGACTAAATTAAGGGCAAGAATTAAGTAATCCAAAAAGGAATTAATCTGCAAAGGAAATTTCAAGACAACTCAATGTCCAGAATATAGTATTGTTACTTCTTGCACTTTTAGCTAGATATAAAGTGAGAAACAATAATTTTAAAAGTTTGGAGTTTTGCCATAAAGAAAGCACCTGCAAAGGTGGGTCAAAGAAAAGTGTGATTGTTGACAATATTAACATTGTAAAGAAGTCAAATAGTTTCAATCAAGACAACAAAAAAGATCCCTTGAAAGCATCTCAGGAATAAGCAAGATACTACGCTTTACTGGCTCGAGGGGTGTAAAGGGGTAAAGAAAAATATCCACTGAAAGATTTTGCTTTCAGAAAAAGTCTCAGGATGCCCTTCTATAGAAGGACCCTTAGGTAATTAGTTCCTTGAGCCTATGGAATTGGTTTCCTGGGACTCATTTCACAGTACTCAGCCATCCAGTCACTCAGAGGCCTCTGCAGCTATGATCCAAGGAAATCAGGTTAGAGTTCAAGTTTACAGAAGACCTCAGTGTCATCCTGGTGATGCTGGTTTTACAGGAATGAAGAATGTAAGAGTTGTAGGGTCAGAGAGGTTTCCACCCAGATTTCAGAGGAAGGCTTGGAGACCAGGCAGTATGCTTTGAGAGGGCAAGGCATAAAGCTTTGTGAAGCCAAAAGTTCAATGGAGTCTACAGGAAACTGGAAAGGCCATGAATATGCAACATTCACAGAGAAAAGCCACAAACAGTGCCAAAATCCAGTCCAAGAGAAAAGCCACTGGGGGATGCAGCAGGCAGTGCCATAATAATAGGGGCCACCCAAACCATGTAGAGTTCTCATCTCACCACAAATTTCCCTGGATACTGGACATGAACTACCAGTTTTAATGTTTGCCCTGCCAGGTTTTGGTCTTGCTTTGGTCCCATTTCTTTCTGTTCCCCTATTTCTCCCTTGTGGGGTGGGATATTTTATCATGTCCCATTGAGTGTTGGAAATGTGTAACTTTCTTTTTTATTTTAACAGTGCTCCACCACTAAGGGTTAGCCTTGAATCTCAGAGTAAACTTTGGATTTGGACTTTCAGGCAACACTGAAAGTGTTAAGACTTTGGCAACTTTTAGAGGTAGAATAACTGCATTTTGCATTAGGAGATGTGGAGGGCCATGGACGGAGGTTATGGTTTGCATCTAGATATCCCTGAGAGCCTTGTGCACTTCTAGGCAGGGTTTTGTAAGGTGATTGGCCTGTGGGAACACTGTAGCTGACTTGCTGTTGAGAGGAGGTTGAGAGGAGGGTTCTGGTGGGAATAGGTGGGTCCCCAAGGACCTGACCTAGAAGGCTGTGTCTTTCTTCCCTGCTTCTTTCTCTTTCTGCCTCCTGGCCCCCATTACATAAGCAGTTTTCATCATGTTGCCAACTGTCCAAGGACTAAAACTTCTAAGACATGAGACAAAATAAACTTCTTCATTAAATTGTGGATAGTGGGTATTGTGTCTCAGCAAGGAAAAAGTGACTAACATGGGGGAAATAAGTAAAGATAAAATAATGAAGAAAATAAATCAGGTGGATAATAAGAGACCTGGGGAACATGAACCATGAGCCCTCTCTAGGCGTGTTTGTGCTTAGGTTCTGTCTCCTGAAGTTTAGCTATCATTTCCTAACCTAACAAGAGACTGTATTGAGAATGAGCAGGGCCTCATAAAGGGTGAAAAGACTTCTTAGAGTGACACTGGCCCTGAGGAACAGGGAAAATGGGGAGAACCCTGGCCAAGACAATCACAGCTGGGGACAGGCCAAGCCACAGAAGGGGTCAGAAAAACTCAGCAGTGGATGCTTCCATGACCAAAGCCAGGACAGCTAAAGGCTCAGTAAACAAAGGCCTGAATAGGTCACTGGAATTTGACACCCAATAACAAGACATTGACACACTTCTAAAGAATGTCTTTGTTCTGTTTAGAATTACAATTAATGGTGCTTGCAAAAGTCCACCTACTAATATCCTGAGCTTCTATGAGTCTACTTTCAGACTTTCCTTATTGTAACCCCCTGGGCTGATCTCAACTTGTCTGTGTTGCAGTCCTTTTGTGTTTAAAAACTCCTAGAAAATGAATCTCTTTGGCAACACTTTTATGTGTGTGTCTACCCCCTAGATTCATTTACCTGGGAGCCATTTGCCTCAGTGTTCCAGGAAAAGCTGCTTTCTGCTTTCACTCTACAATAGAACACTTTCTCAGTCCTCCTTTGACTCTTTACCTTGTAGTTCTTTTTGGGTTGAGAGAAGAGCCCACAAGCCAGATGATGACACCAAGTGTATTTCTTCTCTTTAAAAACAAGGAAAATGAGAAACTATGTGAAAAAAAAAACCCTAAAATATCCATTGATCAAACATGAACCAAACCAAAATTAATAGATTAGACTAAAAGGAGACCCCCTTGGGCCTCGATGTTAGAAACATTCTCCTTTAAATAACAAATAGCTTCGAACTGAACAATACTAAGATAAAATATTAATATATTGTTTATATCTATTTTTATTTACATATTTTATACAAAGATACAAAGATAATCAAGTAAAATAACTAAAATAATAACAATCAAAAGTTGGGAAAGGGAAGAAGAAAAGACATGCCCTTGATATTCTCTATCTCAGCAAGGGAAAAATAGTTATTTCTTAAATAAATTGGGTATATTTGTGTGTTTGTGTATGTGTATAAAGTACAAAGTACTGCCACACTGCTCCTTTGGGACAGGAAAGGAGTTTGGGCCAGGGAAGTGGCGCCAGAGTGGCCCGTCTCTGTGGACCTCTCCTTTGGCGGGTGAGGCCTGCACGTGCACTCTGCCCTGCTCCTTTGGGATGGGGAAGGAGCTCAGCTGAGGGAAGGGGCACTTGAGCAGCCCATCTCTATGGCCCTCTCTGTTGGCGGGTGAGGCCTGTAGCACAGGAGCAGCCCTGGGCTCTGTGGTCATCTAGGTTGGGAGGTGAGGCCTGCTCTCCCCTACCAGCTACCTGAGGATCCCATAGCAGTGGCCCTTGTCTGGCCGCCATCGGATCCATGGCTGAGGCCCACACACTTCCCATCCATGGCCTGGAGACCCTGAAACCAAAGGCCAGGATTCCCCTACCATCGCAGTTGTGGTCTGAGCCATGCATACCAGCAATTGCCTGGGGATCCTGGGCCCAGCGGCCCATGGCCTGCTACCATCTTGGGATAAATTTGATATCCAGGTAAACTAGGGTCCCTGGAATCCTTCAGTGAGCTGCCTGGGTAGCTTCTAGCTCAGCACTTTTCATCTGACATCCAAAAGGACAAGACTTTGGAGCAAAATGCAGTCTCAGAACTCAATTCTGCCCAGAACAAGTCCAGTAGACACTGACATAGGAAAACTTGGAAGCCACATACCTGAAATCACTGAAATGATCGCATCTGAAGTAAAGAAACAACTCCATCAGGCCATAGAATGATATTTCATTGACATCATTTCATAGATGTCAGTGAAACATCAGAAAGCAACACAAATAACATAAAAAGAATATTTGCAGAAATAATAGAAAATTTCCCAAGCATGGAAAAAGATTCTGATGTACAGTATGAGACATTTAGAAATCCAACCAGCCATAACCAAAATAAACCACACCCAGACATATAATAATCAAGATCTCATATATCCAGCCAAAGAACAGAATATTAAAAGCTGCTAGAGAAAAGAAACAGATCACTAATAAAACAAAGCCCATCAGAATCACAGAAGACTTCTCAACACAAACCATTCAATCAAGAAGAGCTTGGAGCAATGTATTATAGGTTCTGGAACAAACCAGCTTCCAACCCAGACTGATGTATCCTGCAAAATTATCCTTCAAACTCAATGGAGAAATAAACTATTTCCATGACAAAAACCAACTGAAGAATTTCATGAGTGCAAAATCAACCTGACAAAAAGTACTAAAAGATATTCTGGACAGAGAAAAAAGAGACCACAATATCAAGAACAACAATAAAAAGGAACCTTCAAGCAAAGCAAGCAATTAAACAGATAGCAAAAGTAGGAAACCAACAGCAAGTAACATGTCAATAGCATGACAAGGATAAGCTAGCATGTTATCAGTTATAACAATTAATGTAAATGACCTCAATTCACCAGTGGAAGAAACAGACTGGCAAAGTGGATTAAGAAACAAAATCCCACAATATGTTGTATATAGGAAACACATTTTACTCATAAGGAAATCCACATAATGAAAGTCAAAGGATGGAAAACAACTCTCCATGCAACAGGTTCACAGAGAAAAGCAGGGGTACCTATTAGGTTTGCAGAAAATATAAACCTCAAACTGAAAACAATCGAAATAGATAAAGTTCACTACATACTAGTTAGGGGAAAGCTGCAAGAGGAAGAGATAACAATTCTAAACATGTATGCACCTAATATTGGAACACCAAACTATATAAGTCAAATCTTAACAGACAGAAAAACCATTAATAACACTATTGTAATAGGGGATGTAAACACCCCTTTGACGCAGAGAGAGGTCAACTAGACAGAAAATCAGCAATGAAATAACAGACCTGAATCAAATCTGAGAACAAATGGACTTAATAGATGTATACAGAGTGTTCCACCCCACAACATCAGAATACACATTTTTTCAGCTGCACATGGGACTTTCTAAAATAGACCATATTCTAGCCCATAGAGCACACCTACCTATAAGCAAAGGAACTGTAATTATCCCATGCATATTACCTGATGATAGTGCAAAGAAATTGCAAATTGATGAGAAAAGGAACCCCAAAAACTCCATAAACACTTGAAAATTAAACAACAACTTCCTGAACAATCAATGTGTCACAGAAGAACTTAAAGAAACTAATATCTACAAACAAACAAAAACACAAACACAACCTACCAGAATCTTGAGATGCAAATGAAAGCAGTTCTCAGAGGGAAATTTATAGTGGTGAGCTCACACATAAGGAAAACAGAGAGAGAACAAATAAATAGCCTAATGTTGCACTTCAAACTTTTAGAAAAAGAAGAACAAGTCAAGCCCAAAGCCCAAAGAAGGGAAGAGATTATAAAGATCAGGGCATACATTAGGGAAATTGAGATGAAGAAAACACTACAAAAAAATAAATGAATCAAAGAGTTGGTTCTTTGAAAGAATAAATAAAATTGATGAACCCCTAGCCAACTTTATCAAAAAAAAGAAAGGAAAAAACTCAAATTCATGCAATAAGGAATGAAAAGGATGAAATTACTACAGATTCTACAGAAATTCAGAAGATCATTAATTCCTACATTGAAAATCTTTACTCCCATAGGATAGAGAACTCAGAAGAAATGGACAGATTCCTAGATATGTACAAATTACCAAAGTTGAAACAGGAAGCTATAAAAATCCTGAACAACCCAATATCAATGAAACTGAAAACATGATTAAAAACTTACTGACAAAGAAAAGCCCAGGCCCTGATGGATTCACAGCAGAATTCTATAAAATACTCAGAGAAGATTTAATGCCAACACTCCTCAAACTCTTCACTGAAATTGAGAAGGAAGTAATTCTCCCTAACTCATTTCTGGACCCAAATATTATACTGGTAACAAAACCTGAGAAAGACCCAACCAAGAAAGAGAACTACAGACCAATATCCCTAATGAACTTAGATGCAAAGATACTCAATAAAATACTAGCAAATAGAATACAGCAAATCAGAAAGAAAATAATACACAATGACCAAGTTGGATTCATTCCAGGAATGCAGGGATGATTCAATATATGCAAATCAATTAATGTAATACACCATATCAATAGGGCCAAAGACAAAAACCACATGATCATCTCAATAGATGTGGAAAAAGCTTTTGAAAAAGTCCAATATGCATTCATGATAAAAACCCAAGATAAAATAGGAATAGATGGCCTTTACCTCAATCTGATCAAAACTGTCTACCAACAGCCAACATCATACTAAATGGACAAAAACTAAAAGTTTTCACTTTAAAGTCAGGAACAAGACAAGGATGTCTACTTTCACCACTCCTATTCAACATAGTTCTGGAAGCATTAGCCAGAGTAATTAGATAAGAGAGAGAAATAAAAGGAATAAGGATATGAAAGGAAGAACTAAAATTATCACTATTTGCAGATGACATGATACTTTAAATGGAAGACCCCAAAAACTCCACCAGAAGACTCCTTGAATTAATCAACAAATTCAATAGTGTAGCTGGATGCAAAGTCAACACTCAAAAATCAATAGCATTCCTGTACACAACAAACAGACTGAGAGAGAAATTAAGGAAACCATACCTTTCACAATAGCATCCAAGAAATTGAAATATCTAGGAATCAATCTAACAAAAGAAGTGAAAGATCTATTCAGTGAAAACTACAGTACTCTGTAAAAAAGATATTGAAGAGGACTTCAGTAAATAGGAAAATATTCCTTGCTCATGGATAGGAAAAACCAACATTGTGAAAATGGCCATACTACCAAAATTGCTGTACAGACTCAATGTAATTTCCATTAAAATACCATTGGCACATATCATAGATCTAGAGAAAACATTCCTTAAATTCATCTGGAACCAGAAGAGACCCAGAATAGCAAAAGCAGTCCTGGGCAACAAGGACAAGTCAGCTAGAAACACAATCCCCGACCTGAAATTATACTACAAAGCTACTGTAATAAAATCAACCTGGTACTGGCTAAAAATCAGACCTAAGGATCAATGGAACAGACTGGGAGATGCAGACACAACCACAAACTTATTCAGCCACCTAATATTTGACAAAGGGGCCAAACAAGCTCACTGGAAGTAAGATAGCCTCTTTACTATATGGTGCTTGAAAAATTGGCTTGCCACTTGCCAAAGACTGAAAATAGACCCAAGTCTATCACCATGCACCAAACTCAAGGCAAAATGGATCACGGATATCAATAATAAAACAGAAACACTAAATCTATTGGAAGAGAAAGTAGGTAAAAATCTTGAAGACATAGGAGTAGGCAGAGATTTAATGAACAAAAATCAAACTGCAAGGAAAATACTTCAAAGAATCAACAACTGGGACCTCATCTTACTGATTTTTGCACATTTAAGAAATCACCAGCAGAGTAAAAAGAAAACCCACAAATTGGGAAAAAAATCTTAACTGGCTGTCCCTCAGACAAAGGTCTTCTATCTAGAACATACAAAGAATTAAAAAACATCAACCTCCCCAAATTCAAAGACCCAGTCCTAAAATGGGCACCTGAGATGAATACACACTTCTCAGGTAAAGAAATACAAATGGCAAATAAATACATGAGAAAATGTTCAACGTCATGAGTCATTTGAGAAATGAAAATTAAAACAACATTGAAATTTCATCTCACCCGAGCAAGAATGGCTAGCATTAAGAAATCAACCAATAACAAATGCTGGCTAGGCTGTGGAGAAATAGGGACTCTTCTCCACTGCTGGTGAGAATGCAGCCTGGTGAAACCACTGTGGAAATTGGTTTGGAGATTCTTCAGCAATGTAGGCCTAGAGATCCCATTCAACCCAGTTATCCCCTTCTGGGTATTTTCACAGAAGATATGAAAACATCATATCACAGTGATATATGTGCACCCATGTTTATAGCAGCTCAATTTATAATAGCTAAATCATGGAAGAAACCCAAATGTCCATCCACTGAGGATTGGATAAAAAAAAATTGTTGCATTTTTATATAATGGAATATTACTCAGCTATAAAGAAAGCCAAATTTGAGGCTTTTATAGGTAAATGGTCACAAATAGAGACCATGCTTATAAGTGAAATAAATCAGATGTGCATGTGTAAGCAACATACTGTATCAGTAGTGTAAGAACCTGAAAGTGTGAATATAAATTAGGAGGTATGATAAACATTGTGAAATGAGAGGAAACTGCTCAAAAGTAAAGAGCAACTGGATGAGGGGAAATAGAAAAGGAAGACAGGGATAATTATGTATGTATGTACATGCAGGATAGCTAACATAGTTGTACTACTGACCTCTGTCACTTTATTGTAAGGAACAGTTAATGATTAGTTGTTTGATCATTCTTGCATGCCTATATTTGTTTTCCTGAGTATACACTTTGAAGTTACCAATATGTAATACAACAACCATTGTTAATTCTCTGTCACCTTTGTAATTCAGTTTTGCTTGTACTATTCTTGTGCAACTTTGTAAATGGCTGTCTATTTGTTAATATGTTTTAATTCTTTCACTTTAAAACAAAAAAGTACAAAAAGCTATATAAAACATTGTGCCAGGTCCAGGTCCAAAGAAACAGCCCCATAAATACTTATTAGAAAAATGACTTATCCAAGAAATAGTATTGTAAATATGTTCTTTAGAATTACAGACAAAGCCAGCACAAGAATGAAAAATAAAGTAATTAATAGTTAAGACTTCCCAATTCTAGGAAATAAAACTGGAATGAAATAGGGCATTACTTTCATTCTAAACACTTGTATGAGATTATACTTCATCATATGCATGTATTACTTTGATTAAAAAAAACAAAGGAAATTATCTTGATCACTGTATTGTGCATTGTTTTGATCACTGTATTATGGCTGTGTAAGAAAATTGCTTTTTTTAAGGAAGCACATTGAAGTATTTAAGCATAAAAAGGAATCATATCTACAATCTACTGTCAACTGTTTAAAAAACTTTGTGTGTGAGATGAGAGAACATGATATCATAAAATGTTAACATTTGGAAAATCTGAATGAACACTCTTATCCAAGAATTCTTTGTACTACTTTTGTAATTTTTCCATAAGCCTGAAATGATCAAAAATAAATAAAATAAGAACAAAATAAATAAAAATACAAATTTTAAAACTCATTTAAAATATATAAATAAGGGAGGGTTGTTTTACTTTCTTGCTAAGAATATAATTTAGGAAAATATCTAGTATCTTTATGTAGCCTTCAGTCTTTAAATACAATGAAAATATTATAATTTAAAACACAGCTTTCAGTTAAACATAGACAATGAGTTTGAATGTTGCTGCCTATTTTTTAATTCTGATATAGATGAAAATCCATATTAATTTAAATTGTACTAATTACCTTGAGAAAAGTAGAATGTTTTATCACATTTTAATTATTATATTGCTCTATTTTTCTACCAGAAGTTATGAGAACACACGAAACAACTAACTGCAACTTCAATGGACCATGACTCAAAGGCAAATAAATTGTAAAGGATCCAAAATATTGAGCAGATATGCTTTACTCTCCAGTGGTTCAAATTTGGCTGTGTGACTTGCATGGATCAAAGATTATCCTGCTTTCCTGTACACCACATTAATTAAACACAACAGGTGGGGAAACCTGTGAAACAGATCATAGGCAACAGACAACATGAAGACTACTGAAGGAAGAAGCAGGAAGGATGTAAAATGCTTGTGTAGTTTCACAATGGTGCTAAGAATAGAAACCGAAAGCCGGGAGGGAGGGTAACTGAGAAAGCAGGTGACAGATCCAGCTTGGGTGCTGCTGTCTGTGAGACAGAGTGGGGCATCGCTGGGGAGACACACAGTAAAGGCAGAGGTAGGACAGGAGGTACACGTTAGAGCTAATCACACTCAATACACAACAGCTGTGAGTATGAACGTGACGCTGTGTGCTGAGGGAAAGGACAGAGAGGAGAGGAGGCTGAGAGCAAAGGCTCTTGGTGACAAGAAGAGGCACAAAGGCTGGCGGGAGGTGGGGAAGAAGAGAGGGCTACAGCTGAGAAAGATTTAGACAGGAGGCACCCATGGAGTCCAGGGGGACAGTTCCTCGGTGTGCTTGGCGTGCAGCAGAGACGGAACCTGGCTGTGTAGGGCCTCCTCAGATCTGTTCCACTCTAACCCGCTGCAGGTGTGAGTCTGTTTGTTCAATCACAGCCTTGCCGCCCCCTAGCCAGCCGGGACTTGAGGCCAGTTCTGTGGCCTTCCTAACACGGGTTCATCTGCAAACAGCTTTGAGCCCTCAGAAATGCATCATGAGCTCAACTGTCTAAGAAAACTGAATGCTGCAAATACATAAAGAATTAATACAATTCCCAGAGAAGAGTTTAAGCATTTCCCAACTTGTTTTTCCAAATGAAAACAACTCAGTATGGGTAAATATTTTTGTGAAACCTACTTCTTTTGACCTTGTTAGCTTGAGGTCCACTTTATTTTGTTTTCTCTCTAAAAGCTCTTAGAGATTTTGTGAATGTTTAGATTTATTATTAATTATTTCCATGTTGTGAAACAATAAATGAAAATATATTTAGTGAATGGCTTAAAGAAAATACTGTTGATACTATTTTAAAACTTATACATTAAAAATAAAAAACAGACATTCCCAAATAACTACATTCCTGATTAGTTTCTGCCGTAGGATATACAAGACTATTTAATAAATAATTTCAAGTTGGGGGTGGATTAACATTAGCAAAAACAATAAAATTATAGGACCAT
Source organism: Dinomys branickii (assembly GCA_004027595.1). NCBI lineage: Eukaryota > Metazoa > Chordata > Mammalia > Rodentia > Dinomyidae > Dinomys > Dinomys branickii. The sequence goes on along the minus strand of PVLD010006811.1, from coordinate 10,846 downwards.
GTCCACTTTTTGTGGACTAGAATCTTAGAATCTCCTGGTATTGCCAAATATTTCAGCTATTTCATCTTAAAAGCCCAAGCAGAACACTTTTAAGCCTGCCCAAACAGACTTAGTTAAGTCAGTGCTGCTGCATGAAAGCTGTGTAACATAAATCCTGTCCTGGAGAAGTTATTTGCTCTGTTTAGGAAAATGAGAGATTACAAATGAAGCTGCTTCTCTCCAGCAGAAATCTTGGCACACACTTCAGCCTTTACTTTCTTTTCCCCAAGCAAAACTTTGCTCCACGCCCCCTCTTGGTTTGCCCCTCACCATCTGGTCCAGCAGAAAACGGAGATGACAGCAACAAAAACAACAACAGCGGTGCCGTGTGCGCCTTGAAAACGCCTCCTTTTCCATCTCCACTGTAGCCCCAAGGAAGTAAAAGCAGGCAAAAGCTGTAGCATTCCTAGCCAGGAGATACGTCATTTTTATTCAAGTGGTTTAAGCTCCATAAAGTAGATGAAGTTATAGTTTTAGACATCAAAGAATATGGCAGATGTGTCTTTTTCTCAGCATCATTTAATATTTGACAACTTACTCCTAAGTGATTTTGCTATCAAAATATACTCTTTATTGTGGAATTTCTCTCCATTGGGTGTCTTTTTTAAAAAATCATCTGTCAGTGTATAATCTTAAACTCATTTTTTAAAGCACAGAATTATTATTTTTTGTTACTGACAAGATAAGAAATAATTCTTGGAACACATTATATTCGAGAACCATACATTTGTTCCAATGCCCAGGAGTGAGACACTTTTGAAAAATGGTATACTTAGTGAAAGCACATTCCAGAAGTAATATGAAAGACAGCGCTCAGAGCACAGTTATATAGCTGCCTATATCTCTTCACCATGCTCGGGCTCACAATTTGAAAGCCTGCCTTTACATGATTCCTGTCTATAATTGAGCCTTTCCCACCATCCTTGGCCAGAATGATGGTCCCAGGGTGTTAGCTTGTACATTCTTCTGCACCAATAGACACTATAGACTGATATTATTCTGAGATGCTGTTTAATTCACCTCAGTTGTCCTCAGGTCAAGTTCAATGTCTAGCCTCTAGGAAATACATGGCAAATTCTTGTGGGAAATGAAAAGAAAGAAGAGAGATAGTCACTCTTCTACCTGTGGCTGGTCTAAAAACTAAAATAATACAGGTGAGAGAACATTCCAGAACAATTCTCAATAGTCCTCAAGGCCTATGACAGCACTGCAGCCTACTTCAACCCACATTCCCTGATTACAAGCTTTACATTTCAAGCAACTCATTGTGAATAATTTAAGACAGTCTTCTAAAGACAGGACCTCTCAGCTGTAGGCAGCTCAGATAGGTCTGGGCCGCAGAGACAAGCTGGACTCACCAACCTAAACTAATACCATCTCAAACATTACATTCCCCCAATAGGGTTTAGACACTAAAGCAGCAAGTCAGATCACGTCAAAAATTCTTGAAGTGATTCTTCCTTACAAGGCATTTTTTTAACAGTTTTACATTTAAAATTGAATTTGCTACCTGCCATTCTTACATCTAAGTAGCACATTTGTCTATTAAAGCCTCTTGCTCAAGTTCTCTGGACTAGAGACAGCCTCCTTCTTTTGAAGGGTTTTATTCTGCTTTCTCTGTCATTTGCAATTAATTTTCTTTATTTGTTAAAGAGTCATCGGGTTAAATCTAGTCTTGAATTAGCACATATTGAGTACCGAGCACAGTCCGGAATGCGCCTGCCTCTCAGCTAAGGTCCAGCAGCTTTCCCGCAGGTTGTTTTCCCCTCCTGTCTCCTTCTCCCTTTCCGCCCTCCCAGCTCTTGCTCACCCTTCATACTAAGTTCGATTATCACTGCTTTGGGGAAGCTTCCTCCTCTCCACTCTCACCTCATCACCTCACCCAAGGCAGAGTGGGCTCCCTTCTGCCTGTGGAGTGTTTGCTCAAGTCACTGCTTCTATTAGAGAACCTAGAGCACGAAGCTGATCTATGTCTTCTAGGTCAAGACCGAAGCCTTGATTTTTATTTGACCTTCAGATCTAATGTAGTACTTATCACAGATGCTAATGTTAACTAAGAATCCAGAAGATGAAGAAATGTAGGCTTCCCAATGATAAGTTTAGGAGATTCTCAGCTGATTCAACTGCCCAACAAGTTCAGAATAGATAGCTGATCGCCAGTTATGAAACAGGCCACAGGACTCTGTAATTTTCCACTGATCATCTTTATTAACACTTTGGATGAAACCATGGAGGACAACAGATCACAGTAACAGGTGAGGTAAAGCTGTGTAATTGAGTAGCTATATTGGGATTAAAATTAATAAAGCAAATCTTGACCAGTGGGATTTTATAAGACTGACATGATGGAATTAGGGAAATGAATACACTCTTAGTTTCCTTATAAGAGAGAATAGGAGTTTTCTCAGGGCTGTATTTGTTTTGCAGATTGAGGCTGGTTATCAGTGTCATTCCTGACTGTTGATTTTGGTACCAAAGGAAAGAAGAGCTAGAAAGCACTCACTACTGCGGACAGGAGGGAGGCACGAGGGAAACAGAGCCTGAATAGGCATCCAGTCCACTCATCAGCTGAGCAGGCCACCAATACCAGAGAGTGTGGCTGGTTAAACAGGTGCCTGAGGACAGTCCTGGCTCGATATCTCAGCCTGAGATCGTGACCTGCAGTCACTGCCCTGTAGAGGGACCCCCAGGAGTGCTGTGGTATTTAAAGACTGAGAGCTATATAGATAAATGGAAGCACTTCCACATAAAGCTAGAAAATAAATTGTATGAGTAAGTGCAAAAAGGGTTACTTAGATTGACAGAAGACTTTAAAGTTATTTCTATCTTAAATTACAAAATATTTCAAATATCAACCAACCACAAAGGCAACTTGAGCCAACAGGTTTCTGGGGCTGAACCTAAACTTGCAGAGCCATTGGGCAGTGAAGGGAGACACACGGTCCCACTCTAAAGGAAAGTCATGGCTGCCCCGGGTTTGACTACCTCCGACATTCCACACACTCAGCTGTCTTCTAGAGGGCCCTTGATACTGGTCAACAAAATATGTTCTAAGGACCCTAATCAGAGCAGTGAGAGCGTCAGTATCCAAGACCCGTGAACCACGCTTGAGGGAGCCTAGGTTTTTCATCTGAAGATAAGTCTGTGGAGTACTGTGACTGCCGTCTCACCAGGACTAAAGGGCATATGGAATTTACTTTTCCTTGTGACTTGAGGGAGATGATCATGATCCCTGACCAAAGTTACAAAGAGAACACAGATTTTACTAGAAGAAGAGAACTTCCTGGGTGGGTATTGCCCTGTGGACCCTGAATCTAGGCAGAAAGCTGGGGTAGACAGCCTTAGAGTTCTTTGCAGCCCCACCATTTCTTTGACTCAGCTAATTCATGGAGGGAGTTGAGTAATCTTTCTTATATTAAGGCTCCTTCCCAGATCCCATTTTCCAGATAAGGAAAACTAAGATCCCAAGGAATGACTGACTGAAAGGCCACAGAATGTGAAAGGTGGTGGGATAGGAAACTGGATTACTTTTTTTATTATTATTTTAAAAGTAAAAGAATGAAAACATTAACAAACAGACACAGAGTAGCACAAGAACAGTACAATCAAAACTGGAGACAAGGAATTAACAATGGTTGTTGTATTACATATTGATAACTTCAAAGTATATGTTCAGGAAAACACATATAGACATACAAGATTGATCAAACAACTAATCATTAACTCAGAAACCCAGATTTCACAGGCCCTTCCAGATTCAATTCTGTTCTACCTTCGTGCTTCCTAAACTGAATGTGATCAGTGGTTGAGCTCTTTCCTTTGCCTGTGCTGGGGATCTGACCCTGGGACATTCCACCACTGTGCTACATCATGTCCTTCTGTTTTTATTTTGAGACAGTATCTTACTAAGTTATCCAGTCAGGACTCAAACTTGAAGTCCTCCTACCTCAGCCTCTCTCAGTACCTTGATTATAGGCAAATGGTTGAACCACTTTAAAAATAACCTTATGTGGTATATTTTTACTTAAACATATTGAATTATTGGGAAAGTAGATTTCTGTGGGAAAATAGTAGACAACCATCCTCAGGCTTTTCTTGTTCACATTCCTGAACCATTATCTATGTGCCATTCTCCAGACCAGTCCTAGAAATACAAAATTAAATAAAATACCACTTCTTTCTGAGGTGCTCATGGTACAAGGATGTGGGACATAGGCAAAGAAAACTGCAACAGAATCCGGTGACATTCACAGAGACATAAGCTATAGACAGTGTTGCAAAATGTAAAAGAGGGGATCTGCAAAGTCTGTGCAGCAAAATTACAGAAGGTTTCATGGAAGAGGAGACATTTGATGGAGGTGTGCAGGTAAGACAGAGAACAGGGGGCTCAATGATAGAAAGGCCTTAAGGCATTCTTAGGACCACAGGGGCTGGTGGGGCAGAACCAAGTGCACCCAGGAAGTAGCAGAGAATTAGACCATGGCTGGTAACCAGGTTAGGAATTTGGAATTAACCATGAAGCAGAGGCCTAGCCCCACCCACATTCTTGTTTTTTGTTTTTTGTTTTTTTGGGGTTTTTTTTGGCATACACAGGGATCAACTCAGGACCTTGCGCTTGCCAGGCAGGCACATATTCCACTGAGCTATATCTCTGGCCCTCCCATCCATGTTCTAAAAGGGTCATAGAAGCTGAACTAAAGATGTACAGTGTCTTGGGGAAGATGGAAAGGTCTTTCACCAGAAGTTGATTGTACTAATGAAGCCCAAACTTAGTTTCCTTGTTGGTTCCTTCAGTCTCTTCCAACTTATTAAAATTGCGACGTTCATATTGCTTGGAAGCACTTTAAAAGGATAAAAGCAGAAGATTTAATGATTATATATATGGATAGAGGTATAAATATATCAGAATGATTAAACTAACATTTACACCTCACACAACATGTTTTTGCATCATGAACATCTAAAATCTATTTTAGCAATTTTAAAATAAAAATTACATCGTTATTAACTATAGTCAGTATGCTATGCTACAGATTGCAAAATTTATTCCTTCAGTTTAATCAAAATTTTTTACTCTTTGACCAAATTTCTGCTTTCTCACCCTACACCATCCCCTGGAAACCAGCGTTCTACTCCCTGTTCCTATGAACTTGACTTCTTCAGACCCTACATATCCATGAGGTCACATTCTTTCCCACATGTGCTGGCATGCAGCTTGAGAAAATGATTTGCATCCTTTCAATATAAGTACCTTGCCCTTCCAGCTTGTACAAAATTAAATGTTGAGTTGTCTTGCTATGCTGTTCTCCATAAAAAGTAATACAAATAAATGTAAATTAAGTAAAAATATCTCCTTCTGAATCATTCATAGATTGTGTTGGACTAAAGAACCATAAAGGAATAAAACTAGTCATGAATTTTGGAAAAGTTAATATTTGTCTAAGTGGTATTTTTAAGAACAAGGCAGTGCAGAAGAAATTTCTGTAGTCTGATTTTCATAGAAGTAAGAAATAATGTTTTCTCAAGGGCAAAATGTAAACATGAACACAGAGAAACTCAAACACTCATTTCATCTGATTTAAAAGACCAAACTACTAGGAAATAGGAAGAACTTTTCATATGGAAAGGGGGACAAGAGGTGAGGGGAGGAGAGAGAGAAGGGAGAGGATTTAAAGATTTGAAGAAAAGGCAGAAATAGAGTTTTTGCAAGTGAAGAGGGGAGAAGGGTTAGGGAGAGGAAAGGGGAAGGGGACATTAAAAAAAGACTTAAGGTGTGTTGTGCACGTGTAAATTCCCCACAATGAACATGAGCATTATATGCTGCAAATATGGGCTAATAAATTTGTTTTATTTTAAAAGTAAAAGAACAAAAACATTAACAAACACACAGAGTAGCACAAGAACAGTACAAAAACTGAACTACAGATAAGGTGGCAGGGGATCAACAATAGTTATTGTATTACACATTGATAACTTCAAAGTGTATGCTCAAGATGATACAAACAGACATACAAGATTGACCAAACAACCAATCGTTGATTGTTCCTTACATCAAAGCGACATGAGACAATAGTGCAACCATGTTAGCCACCCTGCACATATATACATACTTACATAGCTATCCCCTTCTTCTTTTTCTCCTTCCCTTCAACCCTATTGCTCTCTACTTTTGAGCAGTCTCCCTTCATACCTCCCAATTTATATTCCCACCTCCAGGCTCCTACACCAATGATAAAATACTGTTTTCACATGCACAACTGATTTACCTCACTTATGAGTATGGTCTCTAATTGTGACCATTTGCATATAAAAGCCTCAAGTTTGTCTTTCTTTATAGCTGAATAATATTCCATCGTGTAAAAATGCCACAGTTTTTTAAATACAGTCTTCTGTGGATGAACATTTGGGTTGCTTCCACAATTTAGCTATTACAAATTGTGCTGCTATAAACATGGGTGCCCGTATATCACGGTGATATGATGTTCTCAGACCTTCTGGAAAAATACCCAGAAGGGGAATAGCTGGGTTGAATGGGACCTCTAGACCTAGTTTGCTGATGAATCTCCAAACCGATCTCCACAGTGATTTCACCAGTCTGCATTCCCACCAACAGTGCAACAGAGCTCCTATTTCTCCACAGCCTCGTCAGCATTTGTTATTGGATGATTTCTTGATGCTGGCCAATCTTACTGGGGTAAGATGAAATCTCAATGTTGTTTTTATTTGCATTTCTCAAATGACTAAAGATGTAGAACATTTTCTCATATATTTATTTGCCCTTTGTATTTCTTTATCTGACAAGTGTGTACTGATCTCAGATGCCCATTTCTGGATTGAGTCTTTGAATTTGGACAGGTTCATGTTTTTTAATTCTTTGTATGTTCTAGATAGAAGGCCTTTGTCTGACTGTCTGAAGGACAGTCAGTTAGGATTTTTTCCCAATCTGAGTTTTCCTTTTACTCTGCTGGTGATTTCTTTAGATGTGCAAAAACTTTTCAGTAAGATGAGGTCCCAGTTATTGATTCTTTAAAGTGTTTCCCTTGCAGTTTGATTTTTGTTCATGAACTCTCTGCCTACTCCTATGTCTTCAAGATTTTTACCTACTTTCTCTTCTAATAGGTTTAGTGTTTCTGTTTTAATATTGAGATCTGTGATCCATTTTGACTTGAGTTTGGTGCATGGTGATACACTTAGGTCTATTTTCAGTCTTTAGCAAGTGGCAAGCCAATTTCTCCAGCACCATTTATTGAAGATACTATCTTCCTTTCAGTAAGATTGTTTGGCGCCTTTGTCAAATATTAGGTGGCTGAGTGTATTTGTGGTTGTGGCTATATCTTCCAGTCTGTTCCATTGATCCTCAGGTCTGATTTTGAGCCAGTACCAGGTTGATTTTATTACAGAAGCTTTGTAGTATAATTTCAGGTTAGGGATTGTGATTCCACCTCACTTGTTCTTGTGGCCCAGAATTACTTTTGCTATTCTGGGTCTCTTCTGGTTTCCGATGAATTTAAAGCATGTTTTCTCTAGTTCTGTGAGGTATGCTGATGGTAGTTTAATGGGAATTGCTTTAAGTCCGTATAACAATTTTGGTAGTATGGCCATTTTCACAATGTTGGTTTTTCCTAACCATGAGCAGGGAATGATTTTTCATTTATTGAAATCCTCTTTGATCTCTTTTTTCAGAGTACTGTAGATTTCATTGAATAGATCTTTTACATCTTTTGTTAGATTGATTCCTAAATATTTGTTTCTTTAAGGCTATTGTAAAAGGTATGGTTTCCTTAATTTGTCTCTCAGTCTGTTTGTTGTTTGTGTATAGGACTGCTATTGATTTTTGGGTGTTGACTTTGTATCCAGCTACCCTGCTGAATTTGTCAATTAATTGAAGGAGTCTTCTTGTGGAGTTTTTGGGATCTTCCATTTAAAGTATCATGTCATCTGCCAATAGTGATAGTTTTACTTCTTTCTTTCCTATCCTTCTTCCTTTTATTTCTCTCTCTTGTCTAATTGCTCTGACTAATGTTTCCAGAACTATGTTGAATAATAGTGTTGACAGTGGACATCCTTGTCTTGTTCCTGTCTTTAAAGTGAAACTTTTCAGTTTTTGTCCATTTAGTATGATTTTGGCTGTTGGTTTGTCATAGATGGCTTTGATTAGATTCAGGTAGAGGCCATCTATTCCTATTTTTTCTAGGGCTTTTAACATCAATGCATGTTGGACTTTATTGAAAGCTTTTTCTGCATCTATTGAGATGATCATGTGGTTTTTGTCTTTGGCTCTATTGATATGGTGTATTACATTAATTGAATTGCAAATATTGAGCCATCCCTGCATTCCTGGAATGAATCCAACTTGGTCATGGTGTATAATTTTCCTTATGATTCGCTGTTGCTCATATTTTATTGAGTGTCTTTGCATCTATGTTCATTAGGGAGATTGGTCTATAGTTCTCTTTCTTGGTTGGGTCCTTCTCTGGTTTGGGTATTAGTATAATACTCGCCTCCAGAAATGAGTTAGGGAGAATTGCTTCCTTTTCAATTTCATTGAAGAGTTTGATGAGTGTTGGTGTTAAATCTTCTCTGAATGTTTTATGAAATTCTGCTGTGAATCCATCAGGGCCTGGGCTTTTCTTTGTCTGTAAGTTTTTAATAACATTTTCAATCTCATTAATTGATATTGGGCTGTTCAGGGTTTTCATATCTTCCTGGTTCAACTTTGGTAGTTCGTACATTTCTAGGAATCTGTCCATTTCTTTTGAGTTTTTTATCTTACTGGAGTAAAGATTCTCAAAGTAGGTATTAATGATCTTTTCAATTTCTGTAGGATCTGTAGTGATTTCATCCTTTTCATTCCTTATTGCATAAGGGGCTCGGGATATAGCTCAGTGGAATAAGTGCCTGCCTAGCTAAGCACAGGGTCCTGAGTTCAATCCCCAGTACCGCCAAAAAAAAAAAAAAAAAAAGACTAAAGACATTCCTTATTGCATGAATTTGAGTTCTTTCCTTACTTTTTTTGATAAGGTTGGCTAGAGGTTTATCAATTTGATTTACTCTTTCAAAGAACCAACTCTTCAATTCACTTATTTTTTGTAGAGTTTTCTTTATGTCAGTCGCATTAATTTCTGCCCTAAGCTTTATAATCTCCTCCTTTCTTTGGGCTTTGGGCTTGACTTGTTCTTCTTTTTCTAAAAGTTTGAGATGCAACATTACAGTATTTATTTATTCTCTTTCTGTTTTCTTTTTTCTTTTTTTTTTTTTTTTTTTTTTTTTTTTTTTTTTTTTTTTTTTTTTTTTTTTTTTTTTTTTTTTTTTTTTTTTTTTTTGCGGTACTGGGGATCGAACTCAGGACCCTGCGCTTGCTAGGCAAGCGCTTATTCCACTCTTTCTGTTTTCTTTATGTGTGAGTTCATCACTGCAAATTTCCTTCTGAGGGCTGCTTTCATTGCATCCCACCGATTCCTATAAGTTGTATTTGTATTTTCATTTGCTTGTAGGTATTTTTTAATATCTTCTTTAGTTTCTTCTGTGACTCACTGGTTATTCAGGAGGTTGTTGTCTGATTTCCAAGTGTTTATGGAGTTTTTGGAATTCCCTCTGTCATTCATTTACAAGTTTATTGCACTGTGGTCAAATAGCATGCATGGGATAATTTCAATCCTTTTGCATTTAGATATGTATGCTCTATTTGCTAGAATGTGGTCTATTTTAGAGAAAGTCCCATGTGCAGCTGAGAAAAATATGTATTCTGGTGTTGTGGGGTCAAACACTCTGTAAATGTCTACTAAATCCATTTGTTCACACATTTGGTTCAGATCTGTTATATCTTTGCTGAGTTTTAGTCCCGTTGACCTGACTCTTTGCATCAAAGAGATATTTAGGTCCCCTATTATAATAGTGGTATTGCTTATTTGGTTTTTTATGTCTGTTAAGATTTGCCTTACATAGTTTGGTGCTCCAGTATTTGGCGCATACATGTTTAGGATTGTTATCTCTTCCTCTTGCAGCTTTGCCCTAACTAGTATATAGCAGCCTTCTTTGTCTCTTTTGATTGTTATCAGCTTGAAGTTTACATTGTCTGCAAACATAACAGCTACCCCTGCTTTTTTCTGGGAACCTTTTGCATAGAGGATTGTTTTCCAGCCTTTGACTTTCAGTCTATGGATTTCCTTTTGAATAAAGTATGTTCCTGTATACATCATATTGTGGGATTCTCTCTCTTAATCCACTCTGCCAGTCTATTTCTTTTGGCTGGTGAATTGAGGCCATTTACATTGATGGCTATAACTGTTTCACATTGGCGTATTCTCATCATGCTATTTACTTGTTGTTGCTTTCCTATTTTTGCTATATGTTTACTTGCTTGTTTAGCTTAAAGCTTCCTTTCTATTGTTGTTCTTGAGATTGTGGTCTGTTTTTTTCTCTGTCAAGAGTTTCTTTTAGTGCTTTTTGTAATTTTGGTTTGGCACTCATGAAGTTCTTCAGTTGTTCTTTTTTTTTATTTTATTTAAAAAAAATAAAAGAAGGGCTGGGGATATAGCTCAGTGGAATAAGCGCTTGCCTAGCAAGCGCAGGGTCCTGAGTTTGATCCCCAGTACCGCAAAAAAAAAAAAAAGTACAAAAACATACGAACAAACAGACACCAATTAGCATAAAAAATAGTACAGTCACAACTAATCTACAGACAAGGTGACATGGTCTCAACAGTGGTTATTGCTTTATCCATTGATATCTTCGAAGTGTAAATATATGAACCCATATACAGACATGCAAATTTAGTCAGACAATTAATCTTCTCAACAACAGAAAA